>CP032579.1:34674887-34905259 GCA_008044935.1 Gossypium turneri | reverse complement strand
AGAACAACTTGTTTCATGCATGTAACATTGAATTGATTTGGGGACATCACCTCTTTTCAGTTCATCCTAATCAACGAACACATGCACAGAAAAAATATTGAATACATGAATCAAACAAAAAAAAATTAACTAAGAAGTGTACATATATTACATACCACTGATGTACCAAGATCATCAGCAAGTCGTAAATCATAGACGAGCAATAAATTAGATTGGAATCATCCTTCCAGTACTCCAAGCACTCCTTTGTTGTTACATTTGATGAGAAAAAAACATGTGATAGTATTACGGGAGCCGAAAGAAATCCATGCATTATCGATATACTCTTTAAATGTTGGAATGTATCCACTGTGATACCACTTTGCCTCCACTAAGTAAGATTTGCATAACTCTGCCCACTGAACGCATAATAACTCTATTTTATATGTAAAATTAAAGGAAAATAGTGATGAATCAAAACTAAGATGAGAACTTAGTACCGCTTTCTTCAAGAAAGGAATGGTATTAAATCCATGTTCCTTGAGATTATCAAATGCTATTTGTTTATGGAGTTGTAAAGAGCAAGGAAACATATCTTCATATATTCTGGAGAAGCTCCATCGTATTTGTATCCCATCTAAAATATTAAACACACTTTAAAGTTCTTGTCTATAATTATCTTAGATGTGGACTTTTAGATACCAACCTTATCCAATCACCGAAGTGGGGGAAAAGAATATTAAACTTTAGAAAAGTCATATCATACCTCTCAACAGCTTGAGTGAAGAGTTCTAACTCGTCCAATGTACCATACACGTCATACACATCATCAATACTTGTTATTAATGCGCCAACCTTTGTTAGAGTTCTTCTAAGGTTCCCAAAATGAGGATCAGATGCAAAGCCCACTGTCCATAGAAAGTTTTCCGTCAACCTGTCTCTTGCAAATGGTAGCTTTCTCCCAGACCTATATCCCTCCACCACCTGCACCATCGTTTCATTTCAAAATTAGATGTGTGTGTATTTAATTAATAAAATTCCATTCTTTGTTAGACCATGGATGCACTTACTTGGAAACATATCTTAGATCATCCTGGTGCACGGCTTGCACAATATTGAAGTCCAATTTAGCAAGCTCCAAAAGCATAGGATTTTTTTCCTCTCTTTCTCGAACACATCTATAAACCACCTGGCTTCCAACCTTGACACCCTCCAATGTAGAGGAAGTTCCAACGCGTGCTCCACTAGCATCATATTCATCTAATTTCTTTTGCTTCAGATATTGTTGAAGCTGTTTAGCCGCGAAATCCCTTGCAATATCTAAGATACCTTCACCCTCCATGGAAGGTGTGAAGCTTCATACAAGTTTAGAAGCCCTTTGCAGTCCTCACAGAGACTCGACTTGAAATTCCCCATCTCGTCCGTGAAACCGGAGAAAATCTCTGCACGTATAACAAATTTATATGTTTATAATTATTACTATTTTACAGCAGTTTTTTAATACAAAATCTCTGCACTTCTTACCTTGAGTTACATTATAACCATGCTGCCTTAGGAGCCTAAATTCAAGTGCTGTAGCATATAAGTTTCCTTCCTTCCATAAAGCCTTACTCTGATCAGCCCTTAAATGAATATCCTCCAAAATTCTCTTGGTTTCATTCTGAAAATGATAAGATAAACCGAGCCTCTGCAAGGAATCGATCAGCTCAAGTTTCTCTAAAGGGTCCATAACATTCTCAAGCATCATTCTCACTTCTCCCACTAGTCTGCTTGCTTGTTCATTAAATGATTCCCCCTGCATGGGGAGTAAATATATTCTTAGCTTGCATAAAAAATTGCATAATATATAATCTTTGTAACTTTAAAGTAATTGCTATGCTAATGTAAATAATATATATATATATATGTACCAGATAGTCGCTTTTGAGCGACTGAATATAATCGTACTCCCAAATGGGAGGATGGTAATTAGCAGACCGTCTAACAATTTTTTTTATCCGAAACATTGGCCGTAGCAACAACTTTGGAGGCTCCAAGAGCACTCAAGTTACTGACATTGATCTGTTGGAGGTGCCTTTCCTATTTGATCTGATGAAACTGCTGCTAGGAACTGAAGTTAGGAGAGAGAAGGCCATGACCAAAGCTCCACTTAGGCAACTTAAAAGGATTGATTCAACTTTAGAGATTAGCTCTTCTTTACTTTACAAAACAAGAAGATTGATTAAACTTTGTCGGCAAAATCCAACGGATGCCCCCACCACATATATATAATCAGTTTTTTTCTTTTTCTTTTTTTTTACTGAATATTTGTTCAAGAACTAACACGTTGTTCACATGGGTAAGTTACAAAGATTACGAGTATCTCTGTCTTTAAAAAAAATAAAAAATAAAGGTTTCAGTTTCGTTATTGATGTTTTAAATGATTATATATGCTACATTTTGAAATGAGTTGGTGCCATAAGTTAACCAATTACCAATTCAGATGTATGTGAATTATTTGGTTATTAGTTGCATATATTTTTTTAGGTGCATAAAAATTTAAAACTTATTGCATAAGGTATTTAGTAATAAAATTTTAGAATATATGTCTAGAGATCAAAAAATTTTATTTAATTAGAGAATTAGCCACAACAACTTTAATTAAATGAAATTATTTATTGTAGTAAGGATCTCATAAGGTTTATAGACATTAGATGCTGCTTAATGACTTAACAACAATCTTGAATAAAGTTTGAGGATTAATATCTAGCTGAGTGATTTTCATAATTTTATTTACTTAAAAACTAGCCACAACATTTTTACTTAAATAAAATTATTAAAGTTAAAACACCACATATGGAAAGCATATGTATTAAATCCCATTGCATAATTTATTAAAATAAAATTATTAGATAGACTTTTCATAGTTACCCACAGGAATCATGAAAATAAATTTAATAATTTTTATTAAAAGGATAGTAAATAATTCTATCAGACGACGGCTAGTAGACGCATGATTGAAAAGTGCAATGCTTAATTTAGGTCATTAAAACCGACTAAGTTAATGTTCATAATATCCTTAGTTAGCTCTATTTTCTTGCATGGTTTTTAGATTTATGTAATTAAACTGTTGCAAACGTAAATGTCCCTATGACCTTGCATAAATGCTAAAGAACCCTTAGTCTAATATGATCAGTAAAATACATATTTAACTAAGTAAAGATCCGAGAGGACTTAATTTGGTTTCCAAACCCATAAGAGATCGAGTTGTCATGGAAGTAATTCCGAACATGTTAACACGATGAAGGTAAATTTAATTAATTAAAATAATTATCCTAGCTCATTTAAATTTGTTTGTTTTTTTATTTCTAAAGCCCTTATTCATACATTTAGGTAAAATCGCATTTAGTTTAGACATTGCATAGGGATCACTCATTGCATTTAATTTAATTAAATCATCACCATTCTAAAACCATGGAGTTTTATTTTATATCAAATTGTTAATTATAATTTTGCAATTGAATTGATTAAGCTTATACAGTCCCTGTGGAGACGATAACTCATTTTTACTTACTTATTACTTGAACGACTATGTACACTTGCGTAAACACGTACAACCCCGTTACATATATATTGCGAACCCTAGTGATATGTACGAACTATTGTTAAATGCGAACCCTACGAATATGCACCTATGCATGCTCGAACATGTATGTGCATTGTGAGCTCTACTTAGTGCAACTAATGTTCTACTATTTGTTATGAGCGAGCTTAGCAGTAATGCGAGCCCTGTATTTTTGTGTAATGTGAAAGTGATTAACTCAGTATATTGGCAATGTGAACACTTGAAATTGTTGGATATCTTTGCCATGCCATAGGATTGTGAGTACTCACTCTTTTACCATGTGTTAGGGCTTTGTGGCCCAAAGATAGCGTTGGAGAGATTCTTAATAATTCCAACCTTCCATATCAACATCATATATCCCTTATCCCTTGCCGTAGAATATTTGTCATAACATTCTTAGTTGTTTATTTGTTCATTTATTTTGTTATTCACATAGTTATTCTCATAATTGCCATTGCATTTGTCCTCTTGCATTGCCATAGCATTTCAAATTATTTATCAGTTACACATACTGCGCATATCATTATTCCTTTAAATTAACACTTCATTCTTATTATTGTTTTTGCCATAACATTAATCAAAATTTAGTATAATAACTTGACTACTTTAATGCCTCAATCGGTCCTCGTGGAACGATACTCACTCATCACTTTATTACTTGATCCGACGTGTATACTTGCACAAATTGCATATCATATTCACACGTAACAGTTAGCTGTATTAATAACTGAATGAAATAACAAGATTTTTCAACCAAAGGAGATCATCAAGTTGTAAGTTACGCCATACCCACTATTGACTGAATAGATATGTTAACTTAGAAAGTATGTGAATGATTAATTGCGAGCCGACTTAGTGTAGTGCAAGCTAGGGGTCGCAAGGTGATAGGACCTCGCCATAACGTAATGTTCCCTGGTTTAAAAGTCTGCTAGCTGTAGTACTCACCAAGTGAGGGGTTTTGCCAAAAGCCATGAGTTCGCTATAACGAGTGTTCACCATGTAGGCTAGATCGCTCGTTTAGGATAGCTCTGAAGGGTAGCTAGGTTCGCCAACGTGAGTGAGCACGCCAAATAATCAGGAGTTTGCCTTAGGCAGCGAGTTCTTTGAAATACGATTCGTTCACCAAGACCATAAGAGCCCACCCACTAGGAGACAACTAGTAGGTTTCACCAAATTTGGGAGGGTTTGCCAAAGTTGGGCTGTAACGCCCCAAAATTTCTAATTTTGTTATTGTGAAAATATAACACAAATATCTGTCAACTTTAGTGGTTATGTGTTCTGGGAGTGTTTGGGAGGTCCCAAGTTTGAGCCTTCGCTTGGGAAATTTTGGTATTTTGAATGAATTAGGCCTTACTCTTGTTCAGTAGGCTTTTATTTGATTGTTGGGTAAATTATATTAGAATGGGCCTATTGGTCTGGTGGTTAAATGGTGTGATATTATGGTGGAGGTCTTATGTTTGAATCCCTATGCAGGCAAGGGTATTATTATTTTTGCTCAGATTTCGGGATAGAGTTGTGTAATAGGGGGATTCTGAGTAGTGGATGTATAGTGGGAATTAGAGGAGAAGATTGCGTGATTTTGGGGGTTATCAGGATTTTATTTTATTTTTTCCCATAACCGAATTTTGACTCTCATTTCTAAAAAAATTCTGCTTTCTATTCTTTTCCCTCTCTTCTTGTCGAAATTCTCTAAGTTTTTCCATCTTTCTCTTCCTTTTCTTCTTCATGATTTTTCCCTAATCTATTTAGTTTCCTTCGTTTTCGCACGCGATTAGTGCTCGCTTTCGTTTCGGTAAGTGTTTTTCTTTATTTCTGTCATGAATCTCTTAGCGACTAAATTGGTAATGTTTTTTCCTCTGCGATTTAGGCGTAGAGGGAGGCTCGGACTGGTGGATTCAGTGTTCTCATTTTAACAATAGTTAAACGGAGGGTTATCGTTAATAGTAAGTTGGGTTTTTGTTCGTTCTTGGTTGTCAATTCGCTTGTAAATCTATTAAATTGATGTTAAGTATCTTGATTACAGGCTTTGGAGTGCTCAAGGACTATTTTAGCATCAAACAAAACCAAGTGTGTACCCGAAACGCAAAAAAAAATAGGGATTCGACGAAAAGCTGAATTGCTTGCTATTTGGACAGCAGCAGTAGGCTAATTTTGAAAAATAGCCATAAATTGTGGGAATTAGAGGATGAACAAAATATGAAATTAAATCTTATTGAGTCTAGTTTCTCATAGAAGAAACAATGTAAGTAATGGAATTGTAAATCGTAAGGTATAACAAACTTTGTGAGACAAAACAGAATGAATTCGGGTTCCCCTATTCTGAATTTGGAAAATCATCAAAAATTGGAGAAAAATAATTAGAGGTTAAAATTTGCCTGTTTAAATTATTAATGAGCCTATTTTCAATAGAAACAAAAGAAAACATCATCAAAATTTTGTACTATAAGATAATTAATTTTTAGCAAAGAAGGGACGAAGCTGTCAGACAGCAAAAAACAGGGGTAAGTTTGAAGATTTTACTGTACTTATTGGCTAAAACAAAATTCTAAAAATTTTATGGTAGAAAGGTATTTGAGTCTAGTTTCAAAGACATCAAGCGAATCTTAATTTGGAATTCTGTAGCTCAAGATATAAATAATTTAGTAACAGTGACTCAAGTAGATAGCTTTGAAGGAACATATAAGTAAATCTTGAAAACATATATGAATAATTAACTAGCACGAGTAACATTAAAAATGGATCACGTGGCCAAGGCCAATTTGGGCCGAGTTGGCCACATGGGCGTGTAAGCCCATTTTTCTGAAAAGTTCTGTAAGATTGCATGAGTCACTCAAGTCGACTGTGGACCTACTGTAGGGCCGGTAAGCTTTACTTAGACCCCTATATGTGTGATCTGTCTGTTTGATTTCTATACTGGGCTTGACTTATGATATCTGAATGTATGTACCATTAATTGCATAATGGCATGACATATTTTGTATGTTGCATTGCATTGGGGTGGGTTGATGATATTTGGAGGAAGTGTCTTGTAACAGCCCGATTTTAGGCCTAGTCGGAACAGTGGTTTCGGGACTAGAAATTCGATGAGGAAAAATTTATTTATTTTATTATATTTTTATGGTCTACAATTTCACAGAATGATTTTGTAAAAATTTCGTTCAAAAATTTCGACGTTTGGTCGCTCAATTTAGCTAAAAGGACTAAATTGTAAAAAGTGCAAAAGTTAAGTTCTACATGTTAGAAGTGTCCAATTGTTATGAAATTTTAAATTGGAGGTCCTTAAATGGTAATTAGACCATTGGTTAACTTGTTGGACAAAAATGGACAAGATATAAGTGAAATAGGATATTTTTAAGTTTGGGGCATTTTGGTCATTTAGTAATTAAAAGAATTAAAAAGGGAAAAATAGCCAAACATTTGTCCATCTTCTCCATGATGAACGAAAATAGCAAGGGGGAAGCCATGGTTAGGGTTTCCAAGCTTCCAATCTCCATAGTAAGTGATTCTAAGCCCCGTTTTTAATGTTCTTTACGTTTTTGATGTCCCCGTAGCTTAATTTAGCTTATTCTAGTAATAATTTAACCTAGGTTTTATATTTGGAAAAATACCCACAGGTGAAATGTGTTTATTTTATGTTTTATGGTAGAATATGAAGCTTGAAATTGTGTTAAACAGTTTTTGCTAAGTGATTTTCAGTGAAAACAAGTGAAACGACATAATGGGTAAAAATTATTATTGTTCATAAGTGCATGTTAGATCAAGAATTTGTTGTTGCTATAGAAGGGAAAAATATTCAGCATGTTATAAAACATAAGAAAAAGAATAAAGTTTAATTTCTGAGCCTAGGGGTAAAATTGTAATTTTGTAAAACTTTAGGGGTAAAAATGTAATTTTGCCAAAATGTGATTGTTGGACTGGATTGAATAATGTGAATGTTATATAAGCTAAATATGTTATTATAAATCAAGAAATAAGGGAAATTGACATTGATCGGTAAAAAAAAGTGAGAATAGTGAAAATTCCCGGTTGAACCTTCGGAATGAAAGAGATACGAGTGAAGTTGCTAGGTCACGTGTGTAGTACTATGTGCAGGCTACTACGTGTACCAGAATGATAGGTCACATGTGTAGTACTATGTGTAGGCTATTATGTGTACAGGATAGCTTCGATCACGTGTGTAGTACTATGTGCAGGCTACTACGTGTATAGGATGAAAATGGTCACATGTGTAGTACTATGTGCAGGCTACTATGTGAACCGGGTATCATTTATTATAAGGTGGTTGCTATGTGTTGATTCCACCGTGTATCTGTTATTATTCCGAAGTGTTCATCGAGAAATTGACTAAGTGTAATTGAGTGATGAATATATATGTGGAATTGAATTGAAGATTGACTTGAAATTGGAAATGAGAAATTAGATTGCTTTGAATATAGTGATAAATTGAATGAATTGTATATGAATTGAAATGAACTATTGGAATGAGATGTGAAAAAATTCAATGGAATTGAGATAGTGAAAAAGTGAAATTATAAAAGAATACATTTTACAACAAAACAGTTTAGACAGCAACAGTTGTGTAACTTCGAAAAAATCACCAAAAATGGTGAAAATTGAATTAAAGAGTGAATAAGATATGAAATTAAAGCTTAATGAGTCTATTTTTACATAAAAGAAACAGAGCAAGCAAAAGAGTTATAATTTATATTTAGTGAGGCAGGGTCGGATTGATTTTAGAATCCCCTATTTTGACTTTGGAAAATAATTAAAAATTGTAAAAAATAATTATGAGTTATAATTTATATGCCTAGAATCCTTAATGAGTCTATTTTCAAAGGAATTAAATAGAAATATCATTCGAATTCTGTACAATGAGATAATTCATTTTTAGTGAAGAGAGGTCAGAGATGTTGAGCAGTGAAATAGGGGTGAGTTTAAAGAATAAGCTGTACTACTTGGCCAAGTCAAAAATTCTAAAACTTTTATGGTAAGAAGATATGTGAGTCTAGTTTTGGGGAAAATTAACAGATCTTAATTTGGAGCTCTGTCGCTCCGGATAAAAATGATTTAGTGACTCTGACTCAAATAGACAGCTTGGAATTTAAATATAAGTCGTGAAATTATGTATAATGCTATTTGAGCATGTTATATACATAAAGGATGTTGAATGGAGAGGAGGAGGAGGACAATAAAGTATATGAATGAATTGTGTATAATTGGTTATATGCCTAATTATAATCGATAAACGTTGAAATAGGAGTGATGTTTATATTGGTGCATTACTGGTCATGGTAAGCTCATGAGAGAAAATAAAGTTTCATAGCATATGTGTGTGGTATATTTGGCATGAAGTGATGTCATGAGTGACTCATGAATTAACTCATGTTGGTAAGTTGATACATAATTATAGTATTCAAATATATACATATTTGTAATATTTTGCTATGTGATTCAGAAAAAGGGTAATAAATAGCATAATAAAAATTCGGCCATGGTGCTAGTTTATGTTAAAGGAGTGTTTTATGGCCTATCTTAAGTAATGGAATGTTATAAATTTTGAGGTTAATTTGCTAGTCAAATAAATGACAAATGAATTTATTGCGTATTTGTAATTTTGACATATGCCTGGTATATGAAACATAATAATATATGCTTGAATAAACTTTAAGTATTCGAATGACATGGATTTGATGGTGATAAGAATCGAATATTGAATTCATGAAGCATAGTGTTGTATTATTGTTGTGTGATAGCTTGGTTCGAGAAATTGATTAGGTAAATGGTAAGTGGAAGCATTTATGGATTTAGAAGAAAATTTGGAATGAATATGAAATTTAGCTCAATTAAATGATTTCATCAATTAAACATTGTGTATAACAGAATGTGTTAGTGAATTACATATTTGTAAATTAACATTCGAAGTTCGGTAAGTGATATATGAAATTAACACGAAAAGATTTATGATTGTTATTAATATTGATTCTGACATAAAGTGGATTCTTCAATATTGGATTGATTTAACGAATATATTGAGCATATGAATGGGTATGTATTGGGCCTCGTATACCCTAATTAGCAACTCGAAGATGATAATTTGAAAGTTTTTAATTTGGATGAAATTTTATAACTCAGTTTAATATGTCTATAAGTAAATTGGTAATGCCTCATACCCTATTCCAGCGTTGAATAAGGGTAAGAGGTGTTACAATGTGATATCACCAGATTCGGCCCTAATGTTTAGAATAGGTTTGGGGTGTTGCATGTCTGAAAGGCTATTAAGCCTATAATCTGGCAGCTCAGCTGTAACTTTCTGATTATGTGCTGCATTTCGGTACAGCATGGTGTGTAGGGATGGGTGGGTTGATTTAATCCCCACATGGTGTGTAGGGTTGGACGGAGATGGTGTGTAGAGGCTGGTGGGTAGGATTTTGATTTACTGTATCTGCATTCTGTATCTGATATGGGCCAAGGCCCTAATGTATTTCTGAGACTGTATCTGAATGGGCTAAGGCCCAAACTGATTCTGTGATTAGCACAGGCCCAGACTGTATCTAACTGAATTCTGTTGATTATCTGTATGCATGTTTTCTGTGAGGATTACACACTGAGTTTGCGAAAACTCACCCTTTCTCTGTTTAATATGTACAGGTAATCCCCAGACTTGACGGGTCGGTACAGCGGAGGACTTGACGGTAGCCACACGTAAATTTTAGACTGTTTTCCATTAATGCCTAGAATTTATTAATTATTTGGGGTTTTGATGTATCTTTTGGACTATGGGTTGGTTGGCTTTAAATTTGGGACTTTATACTATTTTTTATGGATTTTTTTAAACTGCAACTCCACAAAATACAGTTTTTTTTTAAAAACTAATGTTTTTCGTAAGTAGAAATGATTTTACCTAAATTAATTGGTTATAATAGCTTCCGTTGAGTTACAAGATTTAAAAGCAAATCAACTAGTTTTTTTTAATTAAATAAAAGCTAACTTACTATAACAGTTTTTAAACTCGACAATCTTTTCTTCAAATCCCTTTCCATGTGACATCGCCAGATTTGGCCATAACGTCAAGGCTGGGTTTGGGGTGTTACATTTAGTGCTATCAGAGTCAGGTTGCAAAACTCGGCTATGGATTTGGGTTTCAAAACTTGGTTTTAAAGAGATAATTTCTAAATGGTTTGAAATATTTTTGATTATGTGGTACACCGAGTCTCCGGCACCGATTATGTAAGTGTTCTAAAAACTTTTGTCGAAACCATTTTTTAAAGGGGGTTGACTTTTTATTTTAAAAATGAAAACGAAAGCGAGAGTCGCCACTGATATATTTTTTTGAGGTAATATGGGATCACCTTGCAATTCAATCGTCTAGATAAAAACATTTCAATTTTACTAAAACAGCGATTTTGGTCTACGAAATTTGAGAAAAATGGGTTCGGGAGTCGGTTACGTGCGAAGAAGGATTAGCACCCTAGTCATGCCGAAAATTGGTACCTAATTGATTAATTAAGTCTTGATGTTGAAAATTGAAAATTTTAAAATACGCTCCCTTTGTTAAAATCATTCAAAAATTTAGAAAATGGTGTATTTCACGTTAATAGAGAAAAAATGATTATGTCCCGTGAGTTAGGACACAATACCTTACATCCCGAAACGAGAATAAACTTCGAAAATTTTATTTACTTTTAGAAATTTTTGATCATCCTGGTTTTAAAAAAGGAACCATATTCCTAAGTTGGGATACGGTCCTTTTTAATTCCTGAGATAATAATTTTTTTTAAAAAACACGTTTTTAAAAAGTGATTTGTATATTCGGATTTATTAGAAAAATCGAATCCCCGTAAGTTAGGGATCGACTTGTCGAATTCCAAAATACGAATATTGCTTATTATTTTAAAAGTCTTCCTTCTTGAATTTGGATGAAAAAATAATATAATATTTAAAATGATATAAGAACAAAATATTAAGCTAATGAACGATTACAACACGAGTGTACTAATAAACAAATCGTTGCAAATACAACAAAAATAATATAACATACATCATTTTAATGCTATTATTAACAATTAAAAAAACAAATAATATCAATAATAAAATAACACATAACAGTAAGATACTAAATTCAAAAAGATAAAGAAATTAATAAATAATACACAAGCAAAAATTTAACGAAAATAATTCATGAAACATTAAAGAAAAAAAAAGATGAAATTAGGGCTATCATAATAATAATAATAATAATAATAATAATAATAATAATAATAATAATAATAAAAATAAATGTGATAATAAAATAAAACGCGTGTTTATGAGAATAATTTTATGAGTTATAAAAGTAAAAAAATAAAACAAATCAATTGATGAAATAAATAATAAAGCCTAGATGTAAATAGGATAAATAACACATAAAAACTTAAAGAAAAATAAAAAAAAAGATTGTTCAATAAACACAAAATAATAATAATAATAATAACAATCAAAGGGCTAAATTAAAATAAGAATGAAATCTGAGGCGCAATTAGTAACAAATTTAAAAATTAAAATCGAAATAGGACTAAAATAAAAAAACGCGCAAACAAAAAGGGCTGAATGGGAAATAAACCCACTTCCTGAACACGCGTCACTTCCCCAGAGGATTAATGTGCGAAAGACTTAATTGCAAAGCCGATAAAATTTACGGTCTAATCTAAAAAATAAAAGAAAAGTGCGAAAAGGACTAAATTGAAACTGATCAAAAAAGTAGAAGGGCCTAATGCGCAAATAGACCATTAATAGAAAACGCGCGGATCCTCCACCTGGGTCGGGCCACCGCGCGGGTCAAATTTGGGTCTTGTGCCTTATACAGCGCCGTTTTAGGGCTATAGGAACCAGCCCTAAACGGTGCCGTTTCTTGGGTGTATAAAAACTAATTTTTTTTTACAAAAGCTTCATTCTCCTCTGTTTTCAAAACAAAAAAAAAAACCAAAAGACTCTTTTTTTCTCTCAAGTATTCCAGAACCCGACCAAGCCTCTGGCCCCGGACCACCATGGCGGCCGCCAATAGCTGGTGACGACGCTACCGTCCGCGGTGGCCGAAAAATTGAAAAAGCCCATTTTTGGGCTTTTCGACTCCCCGGCTCAAAAAAACGCTGATTTTTATCAGAATCTCCCTCGCAAAAAGGTGCGTTCTTTATCTTTTATTTTCTGTTTCTATTTTTTTAGACCAAAATGAAACCGAAAAAAAAGAAGAAAAGAAACAAACACCACCAAAAATATAAAAGACTACCTTCGAATGTATTTGTTTTTCAGAACTTTTTTGATTCAATCTTTTTTTTCAATTTGTATTTTGTATCTTCTGTAAAAAGGTCCTTTTACATCACTGTTTTTCGACTTTATATAGCTGAATATTACAAAATATTCTTTTATTTTTTCTTTTTCGTTGTTTATTTCTGTATGGTTCATCCTTGCAAGTACGGAAGCCGTACGGAGGTCGACGTGGTGGCATACGTGGCTGACGGCTGGAGGTGCAGTAGTGGCTAGGGTTTCTATTACTGCTGTTTGGCTGAAAGTTGGGTTGATTTTGGGCCTGTCTGGGCTACGGTAATTGGGTTGATAGTTTAAGTTTGGGTTTTGGGTTTTGGTGTTGGGTTGGGCTTTGGGTTTGATATGTAAATGGACTTTAATTGTAAATGGACTTTTTATTTATTTAATATTTAGTTTTATTTGTATCGGGCCAGCCAAAATTGGCTATTACAACTCTGATAAGTTTTTTAAAATATGAGTAGCATATTCTGAAACTACTATAGGTAGTACACTGTACTGAGAACACTGTAGATAGTGTATACTGAAAACAGTACATAAACTGAAAACTCTAAACTTCTGATACTGTTTTGCATAAAATATCTACTAATAGATAACGAAACTGTAACTGATTCATAAAACTGTTGAAACAGATAAGTTACGAATTCTACGATGAGTGCACGATGTATCCGCGGACGGGATATTAGAGGTCGAGGTAGAGGCCATAGAGGGGCTCAAGCTCAGTCCTCGTCATTAGGCAGTATGTCGAATCTGGATACAAGCGAGAAGTTAGTTTCACCTGCTACAGAGATTGGGTCTTATGATCATATGGTCGGGGACGTCGCTTTGTCGCAGTCTATGCTGAGGATATTAGAGAGGGTCACTAGGCCCAACACTGAATCTGAGGGCCGAGGGTCGATTACGGAACGATTCCGGTCCAATAGGGCTGAGTTATTCAGGGGTGTCACTAGAGTCTCCTCTAGCGTGGCCGAGTACTAGATGGAGGCCACGGAAAGAATCATGGATGATCTGGACTTTACCCCTGAACAGAAATTGAAAGGGGCTGTTTCCTTGCTTCGCGATGAAGCATACCAATGGTGGCTGACCGCTAAGGAGGGCACTCAGCCCAAACGACTGACTTGGGATTTTTATAAGTCTACTTTTCAAGGTAAATATGTGGGGGCAAGCTACATTGACGCTAGAAGATGTGAGTTTCTGAATCTCACGCAAGGGGATTGTTCAGTGGCCGAGTATGAGGCCGAGTTTCTAAGATTGAGTCGTTATGCGCGAGGCATGGTGGCAACTAAATATGAGCATTGTGTCCGCTTTGAGGATGGACTCGGGGGCAGTTTAAGAGTTCTAATATCTCCACAGAGGGAGCGTGACTTTTCAGCATTGGTAGAGAAGGCGAAGATCGCCGCGGAGGTAAAGCACGCTGAGCGCCAAAATCGGGATAAAGAGAGAGGCAAGAATAAGGGGGATTCAGAGCCCTTGAGTTCTACAATGAGACCTAAGAAAAAGGTCAGATCTGGTGGGCCAGTTAGAGTTGGGGCCCTTGTTGCATCTATTGGGATCACGCTTTGTGTGCATTGTGGAAGACGCCATTTGGGCAAATGTTGGAGGACGACTGGGGCTTGTTTAAGATGTGGGTCTACTGAGCACTGTGTTCGAGAGTTTCCGCTGAGGGCCAATCAAGTGCAAGATGTGGGTTCTGGTACTGCATAGCCACCGAGGGCAGTTCAGCAGCCGCCTAGGGGCCGTGGTCAGGCTAGGGGTGGTAATGGTATGGGTCGTGGACAGAGAGCACCGGGCAGAGGTGCTGGACAGGCTGAGGCAAGATAGCGGGCCCTAGTTTATGCTGCTCGTTGCAAAGAGGATAGAGATGCTCCGGACATCATCACGGGTACATTTCTTATTTTTGATGTGCCTTACACTACTTTGATAAATATCAGATCTACACATTCCTATGTTGCCTGTTCTGTTTCCAAAAACCTAGGGATTCCGGTTGAGAGTACTTCTACTGAGGTGGCTGTGCTGAGCCCGCTGGGGCAATCTGTTAGAGTTAGCAACCTGTACAAAGATGTTCCTTTAAAGGTTTAAGGGACGATATTTCTGGCTGATTTGATGGAGCTTCTGTTTGGGGAGTTCGATATGATATTGGGGATGGACTGGTTGGTCAAGCATCGTGTCAGTTTGGACTGTGCGACTAAGAGGGTCATATTGAGAACTGAAAGGGGTAATGAAGAAGTTGTGATTGGGGAACGTCAGAATTACTTGGCTAATGTGATCTCTGCACTGGTAGCTGAGAAACTGGTTCACAAGGGATGTGAGGCGTATTTTACCTACGTAGGTGTTTTTGCTTCCAGGGACTCTACTATTAAGGACATCAAACTATGAGGGATTTTTCAAACGTCTTTCCTGAGGACCTACCGGGTTTACCTCTGAATCGGGAAGTGGAGTTTGGGATTGAGCTTCTCCCTGATACAACTTCGGTGTCTATCGCTCACTATCGAATGGCACCGAGGGAGCTGGATCGTGGGTTCATTTGCCCTAGTGTGTCCCTGTGGGGAGCACCGGTATTGTTTGTTAAGAAAAAGGATGGATCCATGAGGATGTGTATCGACTATCGACAACTAGATAAGTTGACTATTAAGAACAAGTATCCACTTCCGAGGATTGATGATTTGTTTGACCGGTTCTGAGCGACGCTTGTGTTCTCCAAAATTGACTTGCATTCTGGGGATCATCAGTTGAGGGTTAAGGAGGTTGATGTGCATAAGATGGCATTTAGGACTCGTTATGGTCACTACGAGTTCCTTGTAATGCCATTTGGACTGACTAATGCACCGGCAGCTTTCATGGATTTGATGAACTGAGTGTTTCAGCCCTACTTGGATTGGTTTGTAGTGGTGTTCATCGATGACATATTGGTTTATTCGAGGACTGAGGATGAGCATGACGAGCACCTTAGGATTGCTCTTCAGATTTTGAGGGAAAAGTAGCTCTATGCTAAGTTCAACAAGTGCAAGTTTTGGCTACGTGAAGCAACATTTTTGGGTCATGTGGTGTCTGCTGAGGAGATTCGAATCGATCCTCGAAAAATTGAGGTTGTATTGGACTGGAAACAGCCTAAGAATGTGTCTGAGATCCGTAGCTTTTGGGGCTGGCAGGTTATTACCGACGATTTTTGGAAGGATTTTTACTTATTGCAGCACCCTTGATTAAGCTGTTACGTAAAGGTGTACCATTTGACTGGACTAATGCGCAGCATGAGAGCTTTGAGAAGCTTAAGACTGTACTGACTGAGGCTCCTGTTTTGTTACAGCCTGAACCTAGAAGGAGTTCACGATTTATAGTGATGCATCACATGTCGGTTTGGGATGTGTGTTGATGCAGAATGATAAGGTGGTTGCATATGTGTCTCGTCAGCTTAAGACACATAAGGCAAACTATCCGACGCATGATTTAGAGTTGGTCGCCATAGTCTTTGCATTGAAAATCTAGAGGCATTATCTGTACGGTGAGAAGTGTATTATCTCCACTGATCATAAGAGTCTCAAGTATCTCCTCACTCAGAAGCAGTTAAATCTTAGGCAGCGTAGATGGGTTGAGCTGCTTAAGGATTATGAATATACCAGAGAGTACCATCTCGGCAAGGCCTACATGGTGGCTGATGCGTTGAGCCGTAGGGCTATGATCGATCTAAGAGTGATGTTCACTCGACTTAGCCTATTCGACGATGGGAGTTTGTTGGCAGAACTTCAGGTCAAACCAACATGGATTGGACAGATTCGAGGTAAACAATTGGGGGATAAGTCTCTCAAGTTGCCTTCGGGTTAAGGCTGAGCATCAGTTACCTTCGAGTTTGCTGCAGCCAGTTAAGATACCGTTATGGAAATGGGAGCAAGTGACGATAGACTTTGTTTGTGGGTTGCCTCTAACACCCACTAAGAAGGATTCTATCTGGGTCATGGTGTATTGGTTAACCAAGTCTGCTCACTTCATACCGGTAAGCACAGACTTTTCTCTTCAGAAATTAGCTAAGCTCTACATATCGAAAATAGTGAGACTGGATGGGGTACCTATCTCGATAATTTCCGATCAGGATCCTTGTTTCACGTCTCGATTTTAGAAGAAACTTCATGAGGCTATGGGGTCAAGATTAGACTTCAGTACTGCTTTCCGTCCTTAGATAGATGGTCAGTTGGAGAGTGTGATTCAGATACTGGAGGACATGTTGAGGAGCTGTGTTATTGATTTCTGAGGCAGTTGGGAGGAGTACTTCCCTTTAGTAGAGTTTGCCTACAATAATAGCTTCCATTCTAGCATCCAAATGGCACCTTATGAGGCACTGTGTCGTAAGTGTCGTACTCCTTTATGTTGGACTGAGTTGGGCGAGCAACGTCTTCTGGGTCCTGAGTTAGTCTCTGAGACACAGGATAAGGTTAGATTGATTTGGGATCATTTGAAAGCAGCTTCTAATAGGTAGAAATCGTATGCGAATTTGAAGAGGTGTGAGATTAATTATTCTGTGGGGGACTTAGTTTTTCTCAGGGTCTCACCATGGAAAAAGGTTCTGAGTTTCGGTCGTTAGGGCAAGCTGAGCCCTTAGTTTATTGGACCTTACCGCATTCTGAAACGTGTGAGACCTGTCGCTTATCAGTTGGAGTTACCTCTGGAGTTGGACAGTATTTATGATGTTTTTCACATCTCGATGTTGAGGCGCTACTGCTCTGATCCCACGCATGTTGTTTCTGTTGAGGAGATTGAGGTTAGACCAGACTTGATCTTCGAGGAAGAGCCGGTTCAAATTTTTAAGCGTGATGTAAAGATCCTTCGAAAAAATTCTATTCCCTTAGTGAAGGTTCTGTGGCGTAATTATAGCACTGAGGAGGCCACGTGGGAACTTGAGGATGCGATGCATCAGCAATATCCTCATCTGTTTTGATCAGGTAAAATTTCGAGGATGAAATTTTCTTTTAGGGGGTAGAGTTGTAACGCCCCAAAATTTGTAATTTCCTTATTTTGGAAATATGACAGAAATATTTGTCAGCTTTGTTGGTTATATGTTCTGAGAGTGTTTGGGAGGTCCCAAGTTCGGGCCTTCGCATGGGCAAATTTTCGTATTTTGAATGAATTAGGCCTTACTCTTGTTCAGTAGGCTTTTATTTGATTGTTGGGTAAATTACATCAGAATGGGCTTGTTGGTCTGGTGGTTAAATGGTGTGTTATTGTAGTGGAGTTATTGTGTTCGAATCCTTATGCAGGCAACGGAATTTTTTTGCTTAGATTTCGGGATATAGTTGTGTAACAGGGGGATTCTAAGTAGAGGATGTGTAGTGGGAATTAGGGGAGAAAATTACGTGATTTTTGGGGTTATCGGGATTTTATTTTATTTTTTTCCTATAACCAAATTTTGACTCTTATTTCCAAAAAAATTCTGCCATCTATTCTTCTCCCTCTCCTTTTGCCGAAATTCTCTGAGTTTTTCCATCTTTCTCTTCTTTTTCTTCTTCTTGATTTTTCCCTAATCCATTTATTTTCTTTCGTTTTCGTACACGGTTAGTGCTCGCTTAGTTTCAATAAGTGTTTCTCTTCATTTCAGTCATGAATCTCTTAGTGACTGAAGTGATAATGTTTTTTCTCTACGATTTGGGCGTAGGGGGAGGCTCGGACTGGTGAATTCTTTGTTCTCGTCTTAACAATAGTTAAATGGAGGGTTATGTTGGTTGTAAGTTGGGTTTCTGTTCATTCTTAGTTGTCAATTCGCTTGTAAATCTATTAAATTGATGTTAAGTATCTTGATTACAGGCTTTGGAGTTCTTGGGGACTATTGCAGCGTCAAAGAAAACTAGGTATGCACCCGAAACGCAAAAAAAAAGGGATTCGACGAAAAGCCGAAATTGCTTGCTGTTTGGACAACAGTAGTAGGCTAACTTTGAAAAATCACCATAAATTGTGGAAATCGAATTAGAGGATGAAAAACTATGGAATTCAAGCTTATTGAGTCTAGTTTCTCATAGAAGAAACGGTGCAAGTAATGGAATTGTAAATCGTGAGGTATAACAAACTTTGTGAGACAAGGTCAGAATGAATTCTGGTTCCCCTATTTTGACTTTGGAAAATCATCAAAAATTGGAGAAAAAGATTAAAATTTACATGCTTAAATTATTAATGAATCTATTTTTAATAGAAACAAAAGGAAACATCATACAATTTTTTTACTAAGAGATAATTAATTTTTAGCAAAGAAGGGACGAATTTGTCAAACAGCTAAACAGGGGTAAGTTTGAAGATTTTATTCTACTTATTGGCTGCACCAAAAAAAATGTGAAGATTTTATTCTAGAAAGGTATTTGAGTCTAGTTTCAAAGACATCAAGCGGATCTTAATTTGGAATTCTGTAGCTTAAGATATAAATAATTAAGTAACAGTGACTCAAGTAGACAACTTTGAAGGAACATATAAGTAAATAGTGGAA
Organism: Gossypium turneri; assembly: GCA_008044935.1. NCBI lineage: Eukaryota > Viridiplantae > Streptophyta > Magnoliopsida > Malvales > Malvaceae > Gossypium > Gossypium turneri. The sequence continues at coordinate 34,885,919 of CP032579.1, read as the reverse complement.
ACATATATGAATAATTAACTAGCACGGGTTACATTAAAAATGGATCACCTGGCCAAGGCCAATTTGGGCCGAGTGGGCCACATGGGCATGTGAGCCCATTTGTTTGAAAAGTTCTGTAAGGTTGCACGGGTCACCCAAGTCGACTGTGGACCTATTGTAGGGCCGATAAGCTTTACTTAGACCCTTATATATGTGATCTGTCTGTTTGATTTCTATACCGAGCATGAATTATGATATCTAAATGTATGTACAATTAATTGCATAATTGCATGACATATTTTGTATGTTGCATTGCATTGGGGTGGGTTGATGATATTTGGAGGAATTGTCTGAAAAGCTATTAAGCCTGTAATCTGGCAGCTCAGCTGTAACCTTCTGATTATGTACCGTATTTCAATACAGCATGGTGTGTAGGGATGGGTGGGTTGATTTAATCCCCACATGGTGTGTAGGGTTGGACGGAGATGGTGTGTAGAGGCTGGTGGGTAGGATTCTGATTTACTGTATATGCATTCTGTATCTAATATGGGCCAAGGCCTTAATGTATTTCTGAGACTGTATCTGAATGGGCTAAGGACCAAATTGATTCTGTGATGGGCATTGGCCCTAGACTATATCTAACTGAATTCTGTTGATTATCTGTATACATGTTTTTTGTGGGGATTACACACTGAGTTTGCAAAAACTCACCCTTTCTCTGTTTAATCTGTACAGGTAATCACCAAACTTGACGGGTCGGTGTAGCAGAGGACTCGACAGTGGCCACATGTAAATTTTAGACTGTTTTCCATTAATACCTAGAATTTATTATTTATTTGGGGTTTTTGATGTATCTTCTGGACTATGGACTGGTTGGCTTTAAATTTGGGACTTTATACTGTATTTTATTGATTTTTTTTAAAACTGTAACTCCACAAAACACGATTTTTTTCTAAAAACTAAGGTTTCTCGTAAATAGAAACGATTTTCCCTAAATTAATTGGTTACAAAAGCTTTCGCCAAGAGACAAGTTTTAAAGCAAATCAACTAGTTTTTTTTTTTCGAATTAAATAAAAGCTAACTTACTATAACGGTTTTTAAACTCGACAATCTTGTCTTCAAATCCTTTTCCATGTGACATCGCCAGATTCGGCCATAACGTCTAGGCCGGGTTTGGGGTGTTACATTGGTATTTTTCTACCTTCAATTTTGCTAGAGTCAATTCACCGAACAATATGGAGTTTGCCATACTGTAGAGATCGTAGGGTGTGTTGCGTGTTGGGTTTGCGGGTAGGTCGCGAGTTGTGCTCGCCAGGTGATGTACGAAGTGGGTTCGTAGGTGGCTTGCAAATGGTATGCTTGGTGCTTGTATTGGTGATGTGTTTGGAAATGCATGCAAATAGGAATATTACTCATATGATTTATCCTGCAAATGTATGGTGTGTGTGGTTGGTTGGTGTGTTTCGAGATGTTTTAATGGAGAGTCACTTTGGTGGCTAATTTGATGTTTAATATTCGGGTCGAACTATCCCGACCGGGTTTGTGCGCCACAGTCTTTATGGCTAAGAACAACAAAAGTGGAAGTCGAAGTAAACATATCGGCATTAAGGGCACGTTTGGTTCGCTGTATTGGATTAGAGGTGTATTGGATTAGAGGTGTAATGGAATAGAGGTGTAATAGCAAATCAACTGTTTGGTTGACTGTAATGGAATAGAGGCGTAATAGTAATCTTGTGTTTGGTTGAATGGAATAGAGGTGTAATAGCATAATGGAAAAAACTAAAATGACTAGAATACCCTTAGCATAAATTTATTTTGGTAAATGATTATTGTTATTGTTATTTAAATTTTAATAAGATTATTATTATCAATAATAAATAATTTAATCATATTTAAACATAATTATTATTAAATATATTATAATTAAAATATATAATTTAATAAAATTCTTAATAATCAATATTCTTATATGAATTTACTCAAATCATAATATATGATACTATAAAAGATAATTTGAAATGATTAATATTAAATATATTTTAATTAAAATATATGATTTAATAAAATTTAAAATAATTATAACTAATAAATTATCTTATATGAATTTGTATAATTTAAAATAATTATTATTACATATAATTTAATAATAATATATAATTTCATAAAATTTTTGATAATAATTTTTCTTATATGAATTTATACAATTTAAAATAATTAATATTAAATATAATTTAATAATGATACATAATTTCATAAAATTCTTAATAATAAAATTTTCTTATATGAATTTACTAAAATCAAAATATAACTTGAGAATTATATTCTGCATAAACATAATTAACTTATATTAAGAAAAGGTTAGATGAAAATGAAATTCTACATCATAATCCATATGTTATATAGTTTTACAACATCAAAAAGTTTGAACATTGATTTTTAATGGTGAGAAAGAAATCTTCTGACCCATTCTAATCGCGAAACAGAAGGTAAACTAAAGAAAACGATCATTTGAGTTGGATGATCTGGAATTTTACTCAAAGCTTCATACCGCTGATCGTCGGATAAACCTTCAATTTCCCATAAGGTTGAATATAAATTTGAAGCTTTCTCTTCCATCTTTTGATATTCTTCTGACTTCTGCTGAACTACCACCTCGGAGGCAATACTCCTACTGATTTGATCGCCAACGGCCTTGATGTTTTCGGCCAACAAAGTGGCAGCCTCATCAAATGAAGAATACACATTATCACAAGCATCAGATTTCTTCTTTCTCTTGTTTGAAGATGAGGAACCCCTTTGGTCTCTATCTCCTCGCGGATCCGTACCAGAAACATCCATGTCGTCTAAAGAGACGTCAGCTTCGCAGTCATAGAATGTGTTTCTCTCTTCATTCATATCTATAGTAGGTACATCCTCAGCATGTATTTCTTCAAGAACATCAGCAGCTGTTTGAGCGTCTTTCCCAGTCGCTCGATCTGTTGCGTATATGGCAGTAAGCTGGTTGTAGTAAGGGAAAGAACGATGTCTGAACTGAGCGGCTTCTTTGTGACTCTAAAAAAAAATGAGGAAATCAAATTAGTTATAAGTTTTGTAAAAAAAAACAAATAAATACTTGAAATACATTTTACCTTTACATAGGATTCCCAAACTGCATCTTCAGCAACAACGAGCTGCCTATGCTCGTCCCAACCAAAACCGCTATTGTTTTGGCCATTAAGCATGTCGTAGACGACTGACCATTCCCTTTTTAGGCACCTAATCCGAGATTCAATATTTGGTTTCGCCTTCAACATTGCTCTTGGTAAAGCCTTTTCTAGCATTTTTTCCAACTCGTTCAAATAACCGGCTTTGAACCCGGTATCAGCATTAAATGTTCCTACATTGTGCAAGTCCACCATGCAAGAAACCAAGGCCACATCTTCTTCTGGAACCCATTTTCTTTTGCTTCCTCGAGAAGCTTGAGAAGAAGCATGTGATTGTGGAACACCTGACATAATTATCTTAAGAAAAAAAAAACAAATTAACATTATTTACTATTTTTAATATCATGAATCAAAAGGTGAACAATTTATAATATTATATCGTTAGTTCAATATCATGAATCAAAAGCTCAATACTAAATTTAAAATTATAACACATGCTGAATGAAAAGATAATTAAATTATAATTCAAGAAAGTTTAGTACAATACAGAATTTTAATCAAACACCACCAAAGTTTCATAAACTAGATACATAAAATAACATCAAAAAATTAATTCAAACTCAATTTGTCCCTAAACCTAACTAATTTCTAGATGCTTGCCATTCATCGAACATTTGGTTGGCTAGTTCCATCCTCCAAGTAGCCCAAGCATCCGATGGATGAATATTTGTGATATTCGGTTCATCGTCATCCACCACATTAGTAGGTAATCCTTCTCCCACCTTCGCTTCAATGGGATCAATACTCATATGGGTTCGAATAAAATTATGGAGCAAACAACATGCAATAATAATTCTATTGTGCACCCTTATAGGATTAAACGATGGACTCCTAAGTATTCCCCATCTAAGTTTTAATAAGCCAAAGCATCTTTCAATAATATTACGTGCTGAGGCATGTTTCATATTAAAAAAACTCTTGCGGAGAACTTGGCTGATAACCCTGACGCCACTCGTTCAGATGATATCGCTGTCCTCTAAATGGTGCAAGAAATCCCTCACAATTTGTGTATCCAGCATCAACTAGATAATAACAACCTATAAAATAAATTTTTTTTAAAAATGATTAATTTAGCACACAAAGTTTGATCTTAATGAATAATTCAAATTCCTCTAACTATACACTTTACCATGAGGAACTTTTAGTCCATGTCTTCTACTAATGGCATCTTGAAGCACCCGTCCATCGGCAACTGAACCTTCCCAACCAGGAAGAACATAAACAAATTGCATCTCAGGTGTACAAACACCTAGCATATTTGTTGCTATGTCACCTTTTCGCGTTCGATATCTAGGTTTATCAACTATTGGCACCCTAATCTTGATGTGGGTTCCATCAAGAGCACCTAAGCAATTCTATATCACATGATATAAAACCTTGAGTTAGAATACTAATTTAAATCTAAGTCAAGTAAATGTTGTACAAGCTATATATAAAACTCAGTCTAATACTTTAAACCATTTCCACCTTGTGTCAGAAGAATTGGCTCCGGCTTTTTAAATAACACATCTTGTAAGCGTATGACAGCATTTAAAACACTATGAAATGCTCTGCTAACAGTTTCCCCGGACCTTCTAATGTGATGCTTGATAACTCGATTTTTAAGGTGATGGGAGATGATATGTAAAAACATTGCTACTTGTTCATCAACAAGCATGAACCTAGACGACTTCAATCCCCCTATCGATTCTAACATCCCACATAGTTTTAAAAAAGGCAGTTCTATTCATCCTAACTTGTTCAATACAAGTCTCGTTACTAGCATATACAAGCCTTTTCACATAATCCCGTTTTGCATAAAAATCTAAGGTATAGGACCTAATCCTTGGTCTATGTATGCTAAGGCTGGCACCCATTCTAAATAAGAACCAAATCGCAATTCTACAGATTTCCAACCATATTGTCACAGCAATGCCGATTCTTTTACGCCTCACACTTTGTGCAATTAAAGGCAGACGAGCCATTACTGCAACATATTAAAATTGGAATACACTATCAATGAATTGAAGTTGCAATTACACATTATCAAATAAAAATAAACAATACAAATTTAGAACACACGAAGCAAAAAAGTATCTACTAAATGATATCGTTGCAACTTTAATTTCATTTCTTTATCAATCACCCAAACAATAAAGAAATTATAAAGCATGTATAATTAACCTAAATTTAATTGTTGGTGTATGTATAATTGACCTAAAATTAATTGTTGGTATATGTATGATTCAAGTTTTAAAACTTTTATAACATTTAATTTCGTATAAATATATTGATTAGTTCATTAAAGCATGTATAATTGACCTAAAATTAATTGTTGGTGTATGTATAATTGACCTAAAATTAATTGTTGGTATATGTATAATTCAAGTTTTAAAACTTTTATATATGTATAATTTCGTATAAATATATTGATTAGTTCATTAAAGCATGTTCAAAGTTTTAACATTGATTAGTTTAATAAAGCATGTTCAAAGTTTGAACGTTGATTAGTTTATTTATTTATGATTAGTTTCATTAAGGTTTTTCTAATTTTAAAACAAATAAAATAAAGAATGAGGATTTGATTTAATAATAAAATATTAAAGTCCTTATTTTAATTATTGATTAAAATAATTAAGGTTTATAATTATTGAAGGAATTGCTATTTTATGATTTCACATTATTGACTACTTTGAAAACAAATTTATATATAATTTTCCTTAGAAATAGTAAAAAAGGGTTCAATAAATATGAATTTGGAGACCCAAGTTTAATTAGATTTTCTTCACATGGTAGGTTCAAATGTGAAAATATTTTCTAAGCAACATTATTTTTTTTGACTTTCATTCATTTAGGTCTTATTTTAATTTAGTTTTATTATATATGATTTATTTTGATCTAGATTTAGATATATATATATCAATCAATAATCATGCCATCAATATATGAACACTTCATAGATGACATGAAAAAAGAAAAAGAATAGACACGTGGTGCATTCTCACCGATCGAATGGATTATTTATTTTTTAAACTCGTTAAATTCTTTGACTAAAAATAATAATCGAAAAATAATTTAAATACCAATGTAGAAAAAATTAGAGACAAAAGTAAAAGAAATGAATATGGTTTGAGAGCTAGTGACGTAAACCATAATAAAAAAGAGATCAATTAATCACATTCAATTAGCTTACTTTGGTCGGTGAAATGTCATATAAAGAAAAATATAATGATAATTTAGATTTAGAAATAGATTACAAACTCTTTCACCCTAAAACATCATGAAGGGCATGAAAATTAATTAAAGGAAAGGTATTTTAATGAAATTAATTACTTGCTTTTACAAGTTTTAGCGAATGCTTTTACAATTTTTTTGAAAGCCAATTTGAATGCTTATTTTGAATGCTCTTTGATGAAATTAATTACTTGCTTATTTTAATGGCTGAATTTTTCCTTTGTATTATCATGGTCTATGTTCAAAACACATGATCTTGAAATCCTATGCTCGTCCCAATCTATATGCCTATTACAGCAAGGTTTTAAATTTCTCATTTTATACATTATCACTCAATCACAACTTGGTTGACATTTAATAAAATTAAATTATTATAAACAGAGTGGTCCTGCAAGTAACTCCCAAACAGCATTTGATTTCCATTTTCATATTCTACTGACTAACAAATCAAGAACAATTTCCAGCAGACAATCAAAACAACTGCCAGAACAGTTTCATCTTCTACTCACTAACAAAATAATAACATTTTCCAGCAGACTATCAAAACAATTTCCAGAACAAACCAACAAAATCTTTATCGCCTATAAACTCTTCAAACATGAATTTGTAATGTACAAGTACTTTAACTTACCTACAAGATTGAAATCATAAGGTCTTTGATATCTATGTAACTGACCATGTGTATGTATAATTATTTTAGAAAAAATGGAATACTTGAAAGATATTGAAGTATCAGTATCAGTATCTTCACACATATATCCAAAGCCAGACTACACACAGATCTAACAGCTTCTAGTTTCTATGATCTGCACTCAGCATGAAATTCAATATTCTTAACATTATCAATTATTTTGAACATTCGTTATCATCTCTAATTTTCATCTTACCTATTTTTGCTACTTTCAGAGGACCAAATTCAAAAACGACTCAGTTCAGCCATTTAAACAAACAAACAAAAGAAGAAATCTCATTCGGTTTTGGAGATCAAAAAAGGACTCGAAAATTACAACAGAACAAACAAAAATCAAAGATTAGCAGAGAAGAGAGAACAACTTCGAACGCTGGGAACCACTTCAAAGTTATCAAAATTCGATCAGACAAACTTCATAATTCGGCTATAAAACAACCATCCATCATAAAAAAAAAAATCAAAAGCGAAGGTTAGCAGAGAAGAGAGAACAATTTCAAAGGATCATCTGTTAAGCCTAATCCTACTATTGTTTTCAAAGGATTGTCGGTCCTATGCTGATGAAAAGACATACATGCATAATTTTCCCTACAATATCCATAATAACAATAATAGAAAATCAACAGTATGCATTTCTTAAGCCTAACCGACAACACAAAACACATTTCAATCGCACATGCAATACAAACAAAATAACTATGGAAAACTAACCTGTTAATGAGCAAATCGGGGCACAATGAAGAAGAACCTGTAATGAGAAAAGGGGAACCGATTAGATAAAGACAATAGAAAAGGTTTACCTCGAAAGTATATTGTTTTCATCTACAATAGAAAAGGATATTATTCTATCGGGATACATAAACTAACCGATGACGCAAATCGGCAGAAACTGAGCAAATCGGCCGAAAAAGAAAAGAAAAGAAACGGGGGGAGCAAATCGGCAGAAAAGAAAAGAAAATAAACTGGGAGCATATCGGCAGAAAAGAAAAGCAAAGAAGCAAGGAAGCAAATCGGATGAAGGTAGAAGGAACAGAAGAGAAACAAAGGGGATCGGGGGAGGGTAAAACAGGGAGGGTTTGCTGAAGCGGTAGCTAATCTGGGCAAAAGAGGGGGAATAGAAATCGGTGGTTTTCACCGATTAGGAAAGTAATGGATTACACGCGTATTAGCAATACATTGAACCAAACGACGGAATAGAGAGGGATTAGGTGGGGCCCACCGATTAGGGGTGTATTGGCATAGCCAATACACCAAACCAAACATGGCGTAAGTATCTAACCATAAGGGAATGTGTTAAAGAAAAGAAAGTGATCATTAACCACAGTAACACTAAGCAGATGTTAGTTGATTTTTTGACTAAAGGCATTCCACCACACAAATTTAGGGATCTTGTTGTCACTATGGGACTTGTTCCCACCTTGTAATTTTTTGTTATAAGAACGATTATAAAGCAACTCTATTAAGTTTGATGCTTTTCATATTTTGTGCACACATTAATTTGATTATTTCAAGAAATGTCACTAAAGTTTGGGTCTAGAATAAACGTTGGGTTTATTCATTAAGAAATTTGGGCTAAAATGTTGAGATATATTGTAATACATGGAAGAAACTAACATTTTAAAAGAACATTTCGTCATAATTCGTGCATTATGTTTCGACTTTCAATATTCATGGGTGATACGAACCAAGTGGGAGAATGTTGGAACTGCTTTTTGGGTTTATTCATTTGTTTGTGTGATAGTGGGACATGTATGTGGTAGTTTTCATGGGGAACCACCATTATAAATACCAACTAAGTTTAAGGTCCCTAAGCACCGAAAAATAAAAATAAAAAACAAAAATATTCCATCTAATGAGGTTTCTGAGTGCTTAGAAGACTTTGGCGATTTTTAGTTTTTTCTATAGCTAAATTCGAAGTCCTTATTGGTGGTTTGACATGCTCGTCAACGGTGTCACAATATTAAGATTTTGGCATTTGACTCAGACAATGGCTGGAGATATTTATGTTTGATCTTTTTCGCTGCTCTATATTGTAAACCGTTACTTATGCTATCATGAGTTTTATGTTTTTCAAGTTTTTAAGAATTTCTATTCTATTTTTTTTGCTTTTATCTTTTTTATTATTTAAGAGTGTGATAGAGTTGGTGTCACGAGTCAACTCGACACAAATTTATTCAATAAAATTTTTCAAATAACTTTACATATTTTAAATAAATTATATTATTACAAGTGTAATTTTATCTTTTTTTATTTTAAGAAAACCAATAAAAAAATTTCAAATGTTGTGATTTCAACGCATGCCACCATTATCATTAAATATTTATTTTATCACTTCAACTAAAGTTTTATTTTTATATTCGTATACATTTTAATGTTTTGATACAAATTGTTTCACTCACATTGTTTGTATATCTATGTTATTATTTAAGTGTGACTGAGTTGGTGTCGAGAGTCAACTTGACAACAACTCGATCAAACAAGTTATTAAAATAACCTTACATATTTTAAATAAGCTATATTATTACGAAGCTACTTCTATCTTTTTCTTATTAGAAAAAATAGAAAAAAAAATATTAAGATTTGAACCCATACCACCAACATTTATAAAACCCTTTTTTACTACTTCATCCAAAGGTTTATTTTAATATTTTTATATATATCAATTTTATTACACAAAAATTTTCACTAATTTAATTTTTTTATGCATCTTTGGTAATCCAAAATAAAAACAATCTAATAGAATTTTTCTATAAAAAGTGTGAAAAATAATAAGTAGATAAGAGCTATGGAGAATATTTTTAATTAATTCTATTCTATTTTATTTATTTTAATATTATATTATCCTATAAAAATTTTATGTTTAAAATTTGATTTTGGTTTAGAATAAGGTGAAATGTTTAAAAATCTTAATGAGTCTGTAGATGAGGGAAACCAAAAGAGAACCCATACTAAAAATAGGGATCAGGCATAAGTCATTTCAAAGCTACTCTCTGCTGAAGTAGGGTAACAAATCTATATGGAAATCAGGGTGAACTAAAGGAACCAAGTGTAACGCCCTAATTTATTTAATTTTTTCTATGAATGTTGTCACAATTATGTATCTGCTTTAGTGATTAAGTGCTCTGGATGCGTGTTTGAGGTCTTGGGTTCAAGTCCCACTTTTGGGAAAAATAAGCTATTTTTTATCCTAGCCTGTTCCTTGGTGATTGGGTTTATATTTTATCTTCAGTAAAATCATATTAGAATGAGCATGCTAGTTCAGGTGGTAGGGTGTTAGCTTGCCCTAAGGTCTCGTGTTCAAATCCCCGTGTAAGCGTGGATGATAATTTTTGTTTCGGTTGTCTAATAGAAGTTGGGTGGAATTGAAACTCTGAGGTTGTTGGATGAGAATCTAATGTCAATTTTATTGCTAATTTCCCAAATTCCTTCCATTTTTGATGTTTTTTGTTCTCCCTTCTCTTCTCTATACTATTTTCTTTTCTTCCTCCCCTTTCGAGATTCAAATCAAGCATGTGTTACTTTTGTTTATTGGCATTGTTACTCCAATTTGTCTTCTTTTGTGCAACTTTTGATTGTGATCGTTCCGATAAGTCTTGTGTAGGTATGGTTTTAATGTTTCTTAGCTAGTGTTTAATGGGGGTTTTGGTTTAACTCTCAATTAGGGGAAAGATAAGAAACAAGGGGTGCTCCTGCAGTGAATTGAGCATTGGGGGTTTCCTGTTCATTGACGGTAAGTGTTCGAGTGCATTGAACGTTGTGGTGAGGATTCATTTTTTGAATAATTTTGTTTGAGTTTCATAAATGTTTATTGAATTTGGGCGTTAGAATCCTATTTTCAGGGTTTGGTGGTCTTGGGGTTAATTTGCATCGAAAATGAACTAGGTGAGTAAAAAAAACACGAGAAAACGAGGTCTGACAAAAACCAAAAATGTGGCCTGTTGACGCCACATGGGCGTGTGCTCGGTCGTGTACGACACAAAGCCGTGTGACGACCGAGCATGTGGTCGTGTGGGTCACACGGGCTAGGCTGATTTGAGTGTGTTGGGCACACAGGAATACCACATGGGTGTGTAGGCCATGGGCAAAGTCGTGTGGCCACACAGGCAAGGCCAATTTAGGCGTGTGGGCCCATACGGGTATGTGGTCCCAAAATTCTAATATTTTCCCTAGGGTCACATACGTCGTTCCGATCGATTGTGGGCCTTTTGTAGGGTCGGTAAGGGCAAAACAAACCCAAATGCATGATATCTACTATTTTGATAGATTGAATTGAGAATTTAAAAATTGATATGCATGATTTGACTGGTTCGTAATAGCATGTATGTTATCTGTATATGAGCATGAGGGACATGTTAACTTTATTATATCTGTGTATTTGTATTTTGTATCTGTATATGGGGTGGGATATGCATATGTGGAGGAAGTATTCTGTGTGGTGACATTTCACCAGTTTACTGGCAGCTTAGCTGCAAACTATTCTGATAACTGTCGTGAGGACACTATGTGGTGTGTAGGAATGGGTGGGAGTTTTATACCCCACATGGTGTGTTGGCATGGTCAGAGATGGTGTGTAGAGGATGGGTGTAGGACTTTACATATCTGTATGTTTTTTTATCTAATTCTGATATGATCTGATTCTATTAAGGACTCATGTCCGCTTTTGTTTTGATATTCTGAGAGATCTAAATATATGTGTATGCATGACTCTATTTAGTTACACACTGAGTTTAAAAAAAAACTCACATCTATTTGTCTGTTCTGTTCAGGTAATCCTTAGGCTTGGAAGGGTCGATCCGATAGAGGCTCAGTGGTGAGCACTAGATCGAAAAATTATTTTTAAGTATTAAATTAATTAATTTTTGAAATTTTCTTTGAGAGTTTTGTAATTTTAGGACTTTCTGAACTGTTGTTTATAATTTTGGTTTTGGATACGTTATGATTTTTAAACTATGACGTTTGGCAAACAACGATTTTATGCAAACAAATGTTTTTGAAAACACAAGTTCGGTTTTCAACTATAACGATTTACAAACCTCCGCTACAAATTTTTGTTTTACTTAAAAGGGCAATAAATGATGGTTTCATTAAAGAGTCTAATAAGTTTTTCCGAAAAGGTGGACTTTTTTAGTAACAATTAATACTTGAAATTTTAACATGAAAGTTTTGTTTGAAAACCTTTCTTTGTAACATTTCAAGATTCGGTCATAATATTAGAGCCAAGTTGCAAAACTCGGGCTATGAATATTGGGTTCAAAATTATAATGGTAAAATAAATGGTTTTGAAACAAAATTAGTTTCTTTTTTAGTAAGTATGTGGTACATCGAGTCTTCGGCATGGCAAGCGCCGTAGGGGGACTCGAGCTGAGTCTTCCTTTTTCGTAGTATGCCAAATTTGGATACGAGTGAGACACTGATTTCACCTACTACTGAGACTGGGGATGATGCACGACTAGGGACTACACACTGTCCCAAGTCATGTTGAGAGTTTTGGAAAAGGTCGTTGGACCCTATTCTGGATCTAGGGGCTATGGGTTGTTAACTGAACGAATTCGATCCAATGGAGCTGAACTGTTTAGGGGTGTCACTAGAGTTGCCCCTACTGTGGCCAAATACTAGTTGAAAGCCACTGAAAGAATAATGAATGATATCGATTACACTTTTGAGCAAAAATTGAAGGGTGTAGTTTCTTTTTCTTTGCTTTGAGATGAGGCATACCGATGGTGGTTATTGGTTGAGGACGGTATTCAATCGGATCATCTGAGCTGGGAGTATTCTAAGATTGCCTTCCAGAGGAAGTATGTAGGAGCGAGTTATGTGGATGCTCGCAAATGTGAGTTCATGAATCTCACGCAAGGTGATAAGACTGTGGTATAGTATGAGGCTGAATTTTTGAGACTGAGCCGCTATGCTCAAGGGATGGTGACATCCAAGTACGAAAAGTGTGTCCGTTTTAAGGATGGTTTGAAGGAAAATTTGAGGGTTTTGATAGCTCTATAGAGGGAGAGAGAGTTCGTCGTTCTAGTGGATAAGGAAAATATCGCTGAAGAGGTTAAGCGCATGGAGCGCCAGAATAGGGATCATGAGAGAGGTAAGAATAAGAGGGATTTGAAGCCCTCTAATCATGTTCAGAAGCCTAAGAAACAGGCCAGACCTGATGGGCCTTCTAGAGTGGGAGTTCTAGTTGCTCCTACTGGGGTTCAACCATGTAACAATTGGAGGGGATTAGGGGCATGTTTAAGTTGTGGGTCGATGGATCATCAGATTAGGGAGTGGCCACAGTATTCTGATCAGATCCAAGCTATGGTGCCGGGTTTTGTTCAGCCTTAGAGGGCAATACATCAACCACCTAGGGGCCGTGGTCCGGTTAGGGGTGGAAATGGTTTATGCAGGGGACAGAAAGCACTGGACAGTGGTGCTAATCAGACTGAGGCGAGGCAGCCTGCACTCGTATATGCTACTCGACGTCGTGAGGACAGAGACGCTCTTGATGTAATTATGGGTACGTTTATTATTTTTGATGCCCCTAATACTGCTTTGATAGATATAGGGTCAACACACTCGTATGTAACTAGTTCTATCTCTGAAAACTTGGGGATTACTGTTGAGAATAATTCTGGTGAGATTTCAATACTGACTTTGTTGGGTCAATTTGTTCAGGTAAATAGACTATATAGGAATGTACCGTTGGAAGTTCAAGGGGTTGTGCTTCCAACAAATTTGATGGAGCTACTGTTTGGGGAGTTCGATTTAATTCTGGGTATCAGTTTGGATTATGTGGCTAAAAGGGTAGTCCTGAGAACCAAGGATGATGTGGAAATTGTTATAATCGGTGAGCATTGGGATTACTTGTCTAACGTCAACTCCACTCTAGTGGTTGAAAAACTGGTTCAAAAAGGGTATGAAGCATATTTGGCTCTTGTAAGTGTTTCAATTTTTAAGGACTCTTCTGTCGGGGACATCAGAGCAATGAGGGAATTTTCAGATGTATTCCCTGATGAGTTATTAAGTTTACCTCTAAATCGAAAAGTTGAGTTTGGCATTGAGCTTCTACCAGGTATAGCTCCGGTGTCCATCGCTCCTTATTGAATGGCACCAAAGGAGCTTACAGAGCTTAAGGCTTAGCTTCAAGAGCTTTTGGATTGTGGGTTCATTCATCCTAGTGTGTCTTCTTGGGGGCACCGGTTTTTTTTGTGAATAAAAAGTACGGTACCATGAGAATGTGTATCGACTACCGACAGTTGAATAAGTTAACTGTGAAGAATAAATACCCACTTCCGAGGATCGACGATCTGTTTGATCAGTTTCGTGGGGCTTTAGTATTCTCGAAGATAGATCTTCACTTTGGGTATCATCAGCTTAGGGTTAAGGAAGTTGATATTCATAAGATGGCTTTTAGGACTCGTTATAGGCACTACGAGTTCTTAATTATGCCCTTTGGTTTGACAAATGCTCCAGCTGTATTCATGGATCTAATGAACCAGGTTTTCTAACCGTATTTGGATCAGTCATCATAGTCTATATCGACGATATTCTGGTGTACTCTATGCGTGAGAAATAGCTTTACGCTAAGTTGAGCAAGTGTGAGTTCTGGTTACGGGAAGTAACTTTTCTAGGGCACGTAGTTTCTGCTGAAGGGATCCAAGTTGATCCTAAAAAAGATTGAGGTTGTACTTGATTAGAGACAACCTAATAATGTTTTTGAGATCTGTAGTTTTTTGGGTCTTGCGGGTTATTATCAACGGTTTGTTGAGGGGTTCTCGTTGATTGCAACTCCTCTGACAAAGCTCTAACACAAGAATGTTCCTTTTATCTGGACTGATGAGCAACAATCGAGCTTTGAGAAGCTCAAGTCTGTTCTGACTCAATGTAACACCCTTAACCTGAATTCATCACCCGAACAGGGTTACGGAGCATTACTAGAGTTCACAAGTTAATTATCAGACATTTCATTTTATATAGCATTCATATTTGAAACCAATCAAAATTAAAACATTAATGAGCTAACGTTGGCCAATTTAACTTATACATGCTATTCAATGCATTATTCCCCTAACATGCACAAACTCAACATTCAAGTTATTTCAATAATTTCCATGTATCAATAATATATATACCATGATTGATGAGCTCATCAATACCATGATTTCTATTTCCTTTTTATTTTTCCATATTTATCCTGTTGAATTTCTCAGAATTTTGATGGATTTTTAGGGATACACTTTACTGTACAAATCTGGGTCCGTCAATTCATATTCATGTGCGCACATTTCCATTTCAGAGAGCACACTCCCACGATCCTCATCCTTACAGCGGGATTACCAGTCCAGGCTAAATCCCCTGTAATATAAACTCATAGAGTATTGTCGGGATTACCAGTCCAGGCTAAATCCCCTGCAACGACAATTACTCTAATGAGTTTGGATCTGACTTACTAGTCCAGGCTAAATTCAGACCCTAATTCTGATTATAACACCCTTATTCCCTTTCTCTATAATATTTCCCATCACTTTCTCTTATTTTCCTTCACTAATATATCAAGAACATAAGATTTTATTTAAGAAAACTTTAATATAACATCATTTCCATGCTTTTTCAATAATATCAAACTTAAAAATATATTGAAATCTTGATATTCTTACCTTGTGCTATTGATTTCAATCTTTAACTTAATTTTCTCTCTCCTCCAGCTTCTAATTCTTGAATCTAACTTGATATTCTAGCTGCCCATAGTCTCCTTATCAATTTTCTCTCTTGGTGGCTATGGAAATTTCTTTGATTTCTAAGTGAAAATGATGAATTTTGGGTGGGAGGACCAAATTGTAATGAAAGCAAAACTTTCTTTCTTCTCTTCTCTTCTAACGTGAAATGCATGGAAAAAATGGTGGAATGGATGATTCTTCATCTTCCTTTTCTTATATATACTAAATAAAATACAAATAAAATAATAAAATATCATTTAAAAATCAAATTAAAATATTAATAAACTAATATTTATTTAATTAATATAAAATATCTCCAACATCATCATTATCTTCTAGATTTCTCTCTCTTCTAATTGACCATTTTGCCATTTATAATCTTTAAAATTCCATCCTTAAGTCATCACTTAATTTGGTAAAATTGTGATTTAGTCCCTCAAAATTCTTCACCTTTTCAATTTGGTACTAATTCATCCACTTTCCTTAGTTTCTAGATTATGCTACCCTCAAAATATTTGCACTATTGGTCCTTCAAATTTTTCATATTTACACTTTAACCCCTCAAATTTTAAGTATTTACTATTGGACAACAAAACTTTTCTCACTTTTACAATTTAGTCCTTTCTTGAATTAATATATAATATACCATAATATACTTCCCAATGTTGACATAACTCAAAATTTCCCCTTTTTGTCACTTTATTTCCTTATTTTTACTATATCGAGGATACTACCTTACTTTCTTACTGTAGTAATTTTCCTGTTCTGATACAACTTGAATCTTGTAAAGAGTTTGTGGTTTTTAGTGATGCATCACATATCAGATTGGGGTGTATTCTGATGGAAGATGGTAAGATTGTGGCTTATCCGTCCTGATAGCTTAAGTCACATGAGATAAATTATCTAACGCATGATCTCAAATTAGCTGCTGTGGTTTTGCTTTAAAGATCTGGATGCACTATCTGTATGGTGAGAGGTGTATCATCTACACCGATCACAAGAGCCTCAGGTACCTCCTTACTCAAAAGAAGTTGAACCTTAGGCAGCATAGATGGATTGAGTTGCTCAAGGATTATGACCGAACAATAAAGTATCATCCTGGTAAGGCTAATGCGGTGGCCGATGCTCTTGGTCGTAGAGAAATGTCTGATTTGAGCCTAAGTTTGTTTGAGGATGGGAGTCTGTTAGCCGAGTTGCAAGTTAAGCCAACATGGATTGATCAGATTTGGGATAAATAGTTGAGGGATGATTTTTTGGTTCTGCGTTTCTGTCAGGTTGAACATAGTAGTACGTCTGATTTTAGGTTGAATAATGATGGGTTCTATGTTTTCGAGGACGGGTTTGTGTACCGAATGACTTTGATTTGAGACAGTCAGTTCTAAGGGAATTGCATAGTAGCCCTTATGCTATGCATCTTGGTGGAAATAAGATGTATCGAGATATCCGTGAACTGTACTAGTGGTCGGGTTTGAAACAAGAGGTAACAGATTTCGTTGATCAATTTATAACATGCCAGCAAGTTAAGGCTGAGCTCCAGTTGCCTTTAGGTTTGCTCCAACCCATTAAGATTCCCTTATGGAAATGGGAACGTGTAACAATAGACTTCATTAGTGGGTTGCCTTTAACACCAACTAAGAACGATTCTATTTGGGTCATCATGGATCGATTGACCAAGTCCACCTATTTCATTTTGGTTCGGATAGATTATTCACTACAGAAGCTGGCCAAGCTCTACATTTTTGAGATTGTGAGACTTCAAGGGGTTCTGGTTTCGATAATTTCTGATATAGATCCTCACTTCATTTCTCAATTTTGGAAAAAACTTCATGAAGCTCTAGGTTCGAGATTGGACTTCAGTACTGCATTCCATCCTCAGACTGATGGTTAGTTTGAAAGGGTGATTCAGATATTATAGGATATGCTTTGGAATTGTGTGATTTATTTCCAAGAGAGTTGGGAGGATTTTCTGCCTTTAGCTAAGTTCGCCTACAACAATAGTTTCCAGCCTAGCATCCAAACGGCACCATACGAGGCTCTGTATGGTGGTAAGTGTAGTACTCTACTGGGTTGGATTGAGTTGGGTGAACAATGGGTTTTGGTTCCTGAGTTAGGTTCTGAGACTGAGGACAAAGCCAGGTTAATTCAGAATCTTCTTAAGGGAGCTTCTAATAGATAGAAGTGCTATGCAGATCTGAAAATGAGGGATATTAAGTACTCTGTGGGTGACTTTATCTTTTTTATGGTATCACCATGGGAGAAAGTTCTGTGGTTCAGACGTAAGGGCAAGTTGAGCCCTAGGTTCATTGGGCCGTATCAGATTCTAAAGTGTATAGGACTGGTCGCTTATCAATTAGAGCTACCTCCAGAGTTAGGCTTTATCCATAACGTATTCCACGTCTCTATGTTGAGGCGGTATTAGCCTAATCCATCTCACGTTGGTTTTATTGAGGAGATCAAGGTTAGACTAGGAGCCGGTTCACATTTTGCATCGAGACGTAAAGATTCTGAGTAGGAAGTCTATTCCGTTAGTTAAGGTTTTGAAGCGGAATCATGGCACTGAGGAAGCCACGTGGGAACCTGAAGACTCGATGCGTAAGCAATATCCTCATCTATTCAGATTAGGTAAATTATGAGGTCGAAATTTCTTTTAGGGGGTAGAATTGTAACACCTTGACTTGTTTAATTTTGTTTCTGTGAATGTTGTCATAATTATGTATTTGTTTTAGTGGTTAATTGTTCTAGATGTGCGTTTGAGGTCTTGGGTTCAAGTCCCACTTTTGGGAAAAATAAGCTATTTTTGATCCTAGGCTATTCCTTGGCGATTGGGTTTATATTTTATATTCGATAAAACTATATCAGCATGAGCCTGTTGGTTCAGGTGGTAAGGTGTTAGTTTACCCTAAGGTAATGTGTTAGAATCCTCGTGTGAGCGTGGATGATAATTTTTGTTTCAATTTCTGATAGAAGTTCAGTGGAATTGAAACGCTGAGGTTGTTGGATGAGAATCTGATGTTGGTTTTAGTGGAATATGTGGTTAGTGGGTAAGTAGGGAGTTGGGATTTTGGTTAATGTTAATTTTATTCTTACTTTTATTTTTATTTTTTCTTGCTAACTTACCAAAATTCCTCCTCTTATTGACGTTTTCTGTTCTCCCTTCTCTTCTCTGTACAATTTTATTTTCTTCCTCTCCTTTCGAGTTTCAAATCAAGCGTGTGTTACTTTTGTTTATTGGCGTTGTTACTTCAATTCATCTACTTTTGTGCAACTTCCGATTGGGTTTGTTTCAGTAAGTTTTGTGTTGGTATGGTTTTAATGTTTCTTGGCTAGTATTTAACGGGGATTTTTGGTTTAACAATCGGTTAGGGGAAAGGTAAGAAACAAGGGGTGCTCCTACAGCGAATTGAGCATTGTGGGTTTCATGTTCGTTGACGGTAAGTGTGCGAGTGTGTTGAATGTGTTGTAAGGATTTGTTTTTGAAATAACTTTGTTTGAGTTTCGTAAATGTTTACTGAATTTGGGCATTGGAATACTGTTTCAAGGTTCAGTGGTCTCATGGTTGATTTTGCATAATGCATGAACTAGGTGTGTAACAAAAACATGAGAAAATGAGGTTTGGAAAAAGCCAAAAAAGTAGCCTGTAGACCGGCCTTATGCGACACAGGACCATGACACGGGCGAGTGCGTGGCCGTATGGGTCACATGGGCTAGGCTGATTTGGGTGTGTGGGCCAACACAGGCATGCCACATGGGCGTGCAGGCCGTAGGACAGGCCATGTGGGCCACACGGACTTGTGGGCCCAAAATTCTAAAATTTTCCCTATGGTCACATACATCATTTCGATCGACTATGGGCCTTTTGTAGGATCGGCAAAGCCAAAACAAACCCTAATGCATGATATCTACTATTCTGGTAGACTAAGTTGAGCATTTAGAAATTGATATGTATGATCTGACTAGATCGTAATAGCGTGTATGTTATCTGTATATGAGCATGCAGGACATGTTAAATATTTTATATCTTTGTATCTGTATTTTGTATTTGTATATGGGGTGGGATATGTATATGTAGAGGAAGTATTCTGCGAGGCAACATTTTGCTGGTATACTAGCAGCTTGGCTACAAACTATTCTGATAAGTGTCGTGAGGACACTATATGGTGTGTAGGGATGGGTGAGTGTTTTATACCCCACATGGTGTGTTAGGATGGTCAGAGATGGTGTGTAGAGGATGGGGGTAGGACTTTGCATATCTGTATATTTCTAGTGACTCGATTCTAATATGATCTGATTCTGTTAAGGACTGATGTCCGCTTCTATTCTGATATTCTAAGTTATCTGAACTTATGTGTATGCATGACTCTATTTAGTTACACACTGAGTTTTAAAAAAACTCACATTTGTTTGTCTATTCTGTTCAAGTAATCCTTAGGCATAGGTGGGTCGATGCGACGGAGTCCTAGTGGTGACCACTGGACTGAAATATTATTTTTCAGTATTAAATTATTTAATTTTTGGATTTTTTTGAGAGTTTTGTAATTTGGGGACTATCTATAATTTTGGTTTTGGATGCGTTTTGATTTTTAAACTGTGACATTTGGCAAACAACGGTTTTGATTGAATAGATTATGAGTAACATTAGTAGTGCCAACGAACGAGTTGATCTATGGCTAGGATAGTAATATACCTTATGCACTAATAGCCCCAATAGGTTTGATCATAGTGACTTCACCCAACTTGCCTAGCATAGGAATATAACTAGTGGGGAAGGAGATTAACTTAGCTAGATATATGAAGGGTATAGTGAACGTAATTTAATCTTGGATTAGTAATTACATAGATTGAACAATTGAATGGGAGATAATTGATTAACTAGAATAGGTGAAGTTAGAGTTTCAAGATCTTTAAAAAGTAATTGAAAAGCTTAGTAATTTTTATCATTTTAGATTAATAAAAACTATTTAATTCACTTAGTTTAATTTTAGTTGTAACTAGAATTTCTTGGTCCATATTAGATAAAATTGGATAGTTGGTATTTAGCAGTTTAGCATTTGGTCCTCGTGAGAATGATATATTCTTATCACTTTAGTACTTAATTCGACATGTGCACTTGTATAACAAATTTTCATACATTAATAGTCTCAAATACACTCTAACAAATAATGTTCCACACTTGAATAGATAAGTGCTCTCAAGAATTAGTCCATCAATCTATTCAAGGTAAATTTACTGGTTTTAATCTTAGTTTGGTATGACAAAATTTGTTGACATAATTTAGGTTTAATGATTAGTACATTTGAATGCTTTTTGGAGCATGATAGAATAACTTAGAACTATATAGAACAAACATGCCTTGGAACATGGTTGTTATTTTGCTTTGATCCATGCATTTCAATGTTTAAGTCTTGAGACATGTACTCTTTGTCTCGAGACATTCAAAGTTTGTAGCCAAATTTGGGTAAAAGGGAAGCAAGTCCCGAGACTTAACCTTTGTGTCTCGAGACAAAAGACCATGTATCGATATATTGGCCCTTTTATCGAAACATAGCTTGTAGATTTTATAGTTTAAGACTCTAATAAATATTGTAAGGCCTATTTGAACTTGATTTTTTTTTATGATTGTAATTGCTTGAAATGATTTATACTTTGAATAAAACTCAAGTTTATACTCTATGTTTGATTGATCGTTGTCGCTCCGATGACAAATATACTAGTCTTTATTCAATAAGGCCTCTAAACCCGATAATTGGTATTACAATATATACCGCTAAAACTTTGTTATATATTGGAAAATGTGATTTTTTTACTAAGCCATTAAAGACTTTATTAAAAAGAAAAAACTTTGACAACAGGAAAAGAATGAGACTCAAAGAAAAAAAGCCTCCAAAAACACAACACTCATAGTCGAATACACCCCAAGACCCAACAAGAGAACACTCGAAAATACCTCACAATTCATAAAACAAACATCAAAACAACCTCAAAGTAGAAAATAAGACCACCATGCTTAACTGAGACAACAAACTCCACAATAAAAAACAAAGACTCAGACCATCATTACAGTAAAGCACCCCAACCATCTCAAACATACTAGAATTGCCTCCACACTTTAGTAGTAAAAGTCTCTCGAGGTCTATATAATCGATAGCAAGATCAACAAAACAAATCATTGTCGATAAGCACCTCAAGACAAAAGCACTGTATAAAAAAAAAGGCTGCAAAGAAACTAGCTAACACTCCAAATTTAATCTTCTCTCTTCAATTTCTACTAAGTCCTTATTAAAAGTCTCTCGATGTCTATGTAATTGGAAACAAGATTGACAAACAAACCATTGTCACGAGCTTCCACTTTAACTTCTTTACATGCTCACGAGCTTCCACTTCAGAACAACCAGCTTCGTGCATGTAACACTGGATTGATTTGGGGACATCACCTCTTTTAAGTTCATCCTAATCAACCAAATCCATGCGAAGAACCAATATTAGATATGCGAATCAAACCAAAAAAAATGAACTAAGAGGTGTATATTTATTGCATGCCATTGATGTCTAAGGATCATCAGCAAGTTGAAAAATTATGGCCAAGCAATAAATTAGATTGGAATCTTCCTTCCAGTACTCCAAGCACTCTTTTGTTGTTAGATTTGATGAGGAAAAACTATGTGATAGTACTAAGGGAACCGCAATAGAAATCCATGCTTTATCCATATACTCGTTTCATGTTGGTATGTATCCACTGTAATACCACTTTGCCTCTACTAAGTAAGCTTTGCATAACTCTACGCACTGAATACATAATAACTTTATTTTAATATGTAAAATTAAAGGAAAATAGTTATGGATCAAAATAAAGATCTAAACTTAGTACCGCTTTCTTCAAGAAATGAATGGTATAAAATCCATGTTCCTTAATATTATCAAATGCTATTTCATTTATGGAGTTGTAAAGAGCAAGGAAAATGATTATAGACCAACTCCCAAGATAGAGGAGAGAAACTATGTAGCAACAACTAAAGAAGAAGAAAACGTGGAATCTAGTATATTCATCACTTATAAAGAAAGTGAAAAATCAAATAAAAATATTTGGTATCTTGATAATTGTGTCAGTAATCACATGTGTGGCCAAAAGACTTATTTTTAGAGTTGGACGAGAATATTCACGGACAAGTAATGTTTGGAGATGAATTGCACACCACAATCATAGGTAAATGAAAAGTTATAATTACACAAAAGAACAGAGAGAAGAAGTACATATTAGATGTTTATTACATACCAACTTTGACAAACAACAATATCAGCCTAGGAAAACTTCTAGAAAAATGATATCAAGTAAATATGATGGATCACGCACTTTCCCTAAAAAATAAAAGTGGTGAATTTATTTCCCAAGTTAATATGACGAGTAATCATCTGTTCACTATTGATATTGAATATGGAAAGGTGAAGTGTATGAACTAACAGATTTCACTTACATAATAATTTTGATACTGCAACGATGAAACTTTCAAACACACAAGACCCAAACAGATATCAAGGGATTAACAACCGTTCAAAAGGGGGTACAAAATTCGAGTGGCGCAACACTAAAACAGAAATGGAAAAAGGATAAATGAAAAGAAATAGAGGAAGAAAGAGAAGGAAAATTTCAAAAAAGGAAAAAATGAAAAATATAGATAAAATCTTTTACAGTAGTCCAATGTGAAAAACAAAATTAGAAAAGTGGAGAGAGAGTGGGGAGATGACAGTTGACGGAGATTTTAGGATAATTTCAAATAAAAAATAGAAAAAAACTACCCATATCCCCTACTAAATCTGGTTAGTTATCCTATCATATTTTTCAAAGAGTTCAAATTCAACCCAATTTCAACCACATTGGCGACACACTTAGGAAAAAGAAAAAAGAATTATGTTTTTAGACGAACAGGATTCAAACTCGAGACCCCTGGGTAAGATGAAGCCTTACTACTGAACAAGTTGACTCATTCTTATCAATAATTGAGCAAAAATAAGAGATAAGCTAGATGTTCAAAATAGAGGTTAGAACAAATATAATAAAAATTCAAGGGAAGAGATTTGAACACAGGACCTCAAGCACATAAGCAGAATAGTTAACCACTAAACCAAATCAACTCACTTGACATGATTTAACAATTCCAAATTAAATATTTTGGGGCATAACAACTCTTTCCACCTTAAAAGAAATTTCAGCCTCAAAATTACCTGACTCAAATAGATGTAGGTATTGCTGTCAAATTAAGTCTTCTAGTTCGCAAGTGGCTTCCTTATTACGATGATTTCGCCACAAAACCTTAACTAGAGGAGCACTCTTCCTTCTCAAGACTTTTATCTTTCAGTCCAGAATCTGTACAGGCTCTTAGTCAAAATTTAAATATGACCTCACCTCAATCTCCTCAATAGGCACAATGTGAGATGGATCAAATCGATATTGTCTTAACATGGAGACATGGAAAACATTGTGTATACAGTCCAACTCTGAAGGAAACTCCAACTAATTCCTGCCCCACTCTTTTCAAAATCCGATAAAGCCTAATGAACATAGGGCTCAACTTGCCATTACATCCAAATCTGAGAACCTCATTCCACGGAGTTAACCTTAAGGAAAACCTAGTCTTCCATAGCAAACTCTATCTCTTTCCTCTTAAGATCCATATAAGACTTCTGTCTATTAGAAGTTGCCTTAAGTCAATCCCGAATCAACATGACCTTATCCCCAGTTTTAGTAACCATATCTGAACCCATAATCTTCTTCTCACCCAACTCGGTCCAACATAACGAAATGCGACACTTACGACCATATAAAGCCTCGTATGGTGCCATTTGAATATTGGATTGAAATATATTATTATAAGCAAATTCAGCTAGTGATAGAAACTCATTCCAACTACATCAAAAATCAATAACACAACTCCGCAACATATCCTTCAATACCTGTATCACTCTCCCGGACTGTCTATCAATCTGTGGATGGAATGCATACTGAAGTCTAACCAAGTAGCCAGAGCCTCATGCAGTTTCTTACAAAACAGAGATGTAAACAAGGGTCTCAATATGATATAATCGATACATAAATCCCATGAAGTCTTACTATCTCAGAAATGTATAATTTTGCTAACTTCTGCAGAGAATAATCAGTCCGAAGTGGAAGAAAGTGAGCAGACTTTGTCAATCGATCCCTGATGACCCAAACAAAATCCTTCTTAGTGGGTGTCAAAGGCAACCCACTAACGAAGTCCATGGTTACCAGTTCCCATTTCCACTGCGGAATCTTAATGGGTAAAGCAATCAAGAAGGAAGTTGGTGCTCAGCCTTAACCTGTTGGCACGTCAAACATTGAAACACAAAATCAGTCACCTCTTGTTTCAAATCAGGCCACCAATACAACACCTAGAGATCACGATACATTTTATTACTATCGGGATGCATAGCATAAGGGCTAATATGCACTTCTCGCAGAATATTTTGCCTCAAATCCACATCTCTCAGCATACAAATCTGACGTTGGAAACATAGAATACCCTTACTGTTAAACCAGAAATCTGAAGTCTTGCCCCCTTCAATTAGCTGAACTCGACTAACCAGAGACTCATCCAGAAGTGGCTTATCTTGAATCTCATCAACCCAAGTCAGCTTACCTTGCAACTCGACCAGTAATCCACTATCACCAAACAAGCTTAAGTGAGAAAACAACGCCCTCAACTCTGACATCAATCTCTGAGTAAGTGAATCGGCCATTACATTGGCTTTACTAGGATGATACTCTATAGTGCAATCGTAATCCTAAAGCAACTCAATCTATCTAAGTTGCCTAAGATTCAATCCATCTATTCGCCTGTGAAGTTCATAGTTGTAACACCTCTAACCTGTATCCATCACCGAAATAGGGTTACAGAGTATTACCTGAGTTTATAGTTCAAACATACAGAATTTCGAGCATTTCATAACATATCAATATTCATATAAAAAACCAAACAAAATCATTCTTATTGTCCCATATACAAGCCCTCGAGGCCCAAAATACGCATTAGAAACAAGTCGGGACTAAATTAAAAACTCAGAGAATTTTTCGAAAAACATTGAAAATTTTTAACACTGTAGGGATCACACGACCGTGTGGCTAGACTGTGTGAGTCACACGGTTAGGAGAAACGTCCATGTCTTAGACCATGTGGGAATTCAAAATTGGGACACATGGCTGTGTCCCAGCCCATATCCGTGCCCCTATAACTCTCTGACTTGGTCACACGGCCAAGTCACACGCCCATGTGCTAGGGCGTGTACCCTTCAAAGTAACCTCACACGCCCGTGTGCCAGGCTGTGTGCTAGGCCGTGTGCAACCTTTTGAAAATTATAGGGGACATACAGTCTGCCCGTGTAGACAAAAATAGGCCATTTTACAAGCCATATTTCTCATTCAATTTGACATCAACCTACACTCAACATTGTGCATATAAACAAGCCATATTAAGGCATCCAAAACAAGAAAAATCAAGCCTTAAACATGTAGTATATTCACATACAACCGATATGCCATTAGGCATCTCAAATGACAATTCATAAACATGTGCAAATATAAACACAATTTGATCATTTACCAATAAAGGCTTGACTAAAATTAAGCCATATTATGCCACTTGATTTACCCTTTAAAAACATAGCAAAATGTACCATATATGACATAAAAAAACTAGCTCCAAATGGTCATATAATTCACATATAACTTGTGCACTAAAAACACCAAATAAGTCATTCAAACAAGTACCAATTCACAACCATGCAAGGCTTACATAAAATGCATATTCAAACCACCATTTTACCTTCCATCATTCCACCATATCAAGCCATACCTAAACCATATAAGCCAACTTATATACACATCAAAATATACAATTTCACCAACACAAGGCAAGAATGCAAACCAACAAATAGTCATTTCCACAACCAAAACGTATAGGCTAACATTAGCCAAAATAACCTATACATTCGATTATAACCAAAATTAAACCAAGCGAAAGTACCAAAAGAGATGATGGATAGTGTGATATAGCTCCGACAAGCTTCCAACTCGAACGAGCTTTCGATTCACTATACAACACGAAAAATACACAGAGTAAGCATTTAAGCTTAGTAAGTTCCTATAACATAGAATTTAACTTACCATTTATTCACATATAAGGTAAGTAATCAAAGCATATCCCAACATATATTGGCCAAATGCCTAAGAAAATATACATCAACCATGTTAGTCATGTAAACACATATATAAACCAAGTCATGGATGAGCACAACAATTAATCAAATTCCATATGCATGTATCATTCATTTTATATACCCATATACCATGTAATATCATTTTCCATGTAATTCATATCTATACCTGCAATAGTTCGTATCGAACTTGTGTTATATCATATTAGAACATTGCCTGTTGAACCATTTAGAATATCGCTAGTACACGAGATAACTCAAATATGATGTGCTAAACTGTAATCCATCAATTCCTGTACATCTATACTCATACGAGCTATGAATCGGTATGCTCTCACTAGCTATAAATCAGTAAGCTCATACAGGCTAAAATCGATAAGCTCATATGACTTGAAATCAGTAAGCTCATACAAGTTGAGAATCAGTAATACCTAATGACATGTCATTTGTATCCTACGAATTCCTAAGGTTCAAACGGGGCTCGGTAATTGTCGTACATCGTCAGATATGCTATCGATATTTATACATGGCAATTATAAATATCACATACATATAATTCAATTAAAATATGTAAATACTCAATTTAATTACACGAACTTACCTCGACGAGTATACGTAAATAAGGAGATGATTAATCTGAGATTTTCTCTTTGCCTCGATCAAACTCCGGAAGAGGTCTGACTGGATTTATACAGATAAATTTAACTCAATTTAATATATATCATTAAATTTAGTTCAACATATATTTTTGGCAAAATTACCATCTTGACACTATACTTTTAATTCTTTACAATTTTGTCCCTAGGCTCGGAAAATGAAATTCATGCAATTTTCCCCTACCTAAGCCTAGTCGATTTTTATACATGCTTATAGCAGCCCACATATTTCACAAATTCACAAATTTTACCATAAATTTATCACATTTTTCAATTTAGCCATTAATTGATAATTTCACCAAAAATCCCTTTACAAAAGTTGTTTATCTAGCAACAACCCTTCATTTTCTATCATCAAAATTCAAAAATCAAGCATATTTCATCAATGGTAAAACCCTAATAGTTTAATAGTTTCACAAATTAGTCCACGGGCTAGCTAGATTAAGCTACAACAATCTCGAAAACATAGAAATCATTAAAAACGGATTAAAAATTCATACCTAATCAAAGAAACAAAGGTGCTCGAATGAAGTTTCATCCATGGCTTCTTTTTATTTGAGAATTGGGTTAAAGAAAGGAAAATAAAGATGAAAGCTTTAATGTTTTGTTTATTTATTCATTTAATTACTAATTTACTTTAATAACCCTTTAAATTATTACTAATTACACAATTGCCAAACCATTATCATCCACTAACATACAAATGGTCTAATTACCATATAAGGACCTCTACCTTAAAGTTCTATAGTTATTTAATACCTTTAGCTATTAGAACTCAACTTTTGCATATTACGCGATTTAGTCTTTTTATCAAATTGAGCATGTAAATGGTAAAATTTCTGAACAAAATTTTTATTCAATATTTCTATCATGCTCTAGACCATAATATAATAATAAAATAAATATTTTCACTTCAAATTTGTGGTGCCAAAACTACTGTTCCAATTTCATTAAAAACGAGATGTTACAATAGTGTGGCATAACCGAATCCCGAGAGGATAGCGGGCTATGTATGCGAGACTCATACACTTTGATGTAAGTAAAATCCTGAGTTTGAATAGATAAGGAACTGAAAAGTTGGTGCATTGCGTGTTAGACTTCTGTAATATGTAGCGCCATTCTCAAGAGTGGAATTCATAGATCTAGACATGGATAAATGATATCCTTTCATAGACAGTTGATGAAAAGTAAACGTGGCCATGGATCATTCGTCTTTGTGATGGATGACTTGATCATTATTTGATAGTGATTGACCTTTTATGAAGGAAGATGTAATTGTTAGCATGAGATAAAATATGATTATATTGGGAGAACAAATATTATCCTAAAGAGATCAATGATATACTATGAGGGTAACACACTTATGACAAGGTCACTAGATGAGCACTGAATAGTTGTTTTTGTAATGGTATGTCGTTAGGGAGAGCACAATCATGATACAATAGTGGAATGACTTTGTGACTAAATGAGTTTATAATTAATAGGTGAAAACTCGAAACTTAATTATAAATCATTTAAGCCTTAATTACATATATCCAATCGGTCCCTCCGCTAGCTTGTTGAAATCAGAAATGAATTGCATATTGAATCAAAATGAATGAAATGAATAGAAATAGAGAAATCAGAAACATTCAAAAAAATGATTATGGTTTTCTCCGAAATGAAGAAATGAAATCATTTTAGAAATTAATGTGGGTTTCTCAAAATAGAAATGGAAATAAAAATGAGAAATGATCAATTTGCAAATATATATGGATTACTCAAAAATGACTGGAAGAACAAGTTTATATTTTTGAACAATTTTAAAGCCCGAAAATGAAAATAAATCATTCTATCATAGTGGACAAGTTAAGTTGTGAAATATTGAATACATTTTATGGAAATTTTACTAGGGGTAAAATCATCCTAATTTTACCACTGGTAAAACTGGGATGAGAAAATTATTTAATTGGAAAATAGAAAAATATGTATTGGGTTGGATTAAATTATAAAGTGATGGGTTAAAAGTTTAGAAAACACATATAATTGGGCCCAATACAATAAGTGGCTTAGATCCCTATCATAATAAATATGAGGGGAAGCACACCTTATTAGCCTCTCTTCCTCTCCTATTTGGACTTGGAAGTTGTTCTTCTATTTAAAATAAACATCTACAATCCAACAAGGGAATTACCTTCTCTCCCTATAAATAGATGACACCGGTAGAGATATTTACACAAATTGAACATATTGTTACTCTGCCGAAAAAAAGGGAGAATTTATTCTAAACTATTATATATACATTTTCGAAATAACAATTTTGCTGGTTTTTATTTTGAAGAGAGAATTCTTGTTTTCTCCCCAAAGTAATTAGAGCTTTTAGTTTTATGTTTTGATTTGATTGGTTTGAGCCCACACTTAAGTAGTTCGTGGTACGAAAATAGCAGAGAAGATTATTTGGTTGAAAGTCAAAAAATGTCAAGGATCAGAACATAGGTATGATTTTGGTTCAAGGTTTATTGCTATAAATATCACAAACCGGGTCGATTTTCAAAATTTTAATTTTCTGTTATGCAAGAGAACTATTTTCAAACCAAATTTTTCCAACACTTGGGTACCTCTAAGGGACCTCTTGTAATGATCCTCCAATAAACATAATTGAATGCTTGGACAAAAAATTTCATCCACACTTTTCATTAGGAGTGGTTGAGACCATTAAGCAAGGGAGGACACATTATTGAATGACCTTCATTCATAATTGCTGACTTAGACTCAGTAGCCATCTAAACTTGATATTTTTTGCTTTGAATCACTTCTCCTAGTGGTTAAATCTCTGATGGAGATCAAACTCTGATACCAATTGTTATGCTAGAAAATACCAGGAGGGGGTGATTAGTGTTTTAAATTTTTTTTAAAAATTTTCTAAAAGATAAGGAAAGGGGAGAAAAGCTTGGGTAATTCGATTTATAGTGGTTCGACCTAATTATGTACCACCACTACCTTGGAATAACTTAACCAAGGATCTCCCAATTTACTATACTTGAATTATTACATTTCAAGGAAAAGATATACCTTTACAATCCTTACCTTTTTCACAAGGCTAAGAGATAGAACCATACCTCTAGTTTTTATGGCTTAACTATAACCTTTCCTACTTTTTTTGGCTAAACTATAACCCTCTAGCTTTTACAAGGCTAAACTATAATCTTCTATAAATCACTAAAGGTTTTATACTTGAAAAACCTCAAGTAGCCTTTACGAGCACAAATAAAAGATGTAAACAATAGAGAACTTTCAAAGGTGTATAGTTGCAAGTGTTAAGCTCTCTCAAAGAATGAAAATAAGGATGATAAAAATATCAAAGAATAAGAACCTAAGAGATATATACAAGAGAAAATGAAGAAATAAAGAATTGGAGGCTTTTCACTTGATTCCTATTCTTGGATGTTCATCTCTTGTGTCTTGATGTGTCTTTGACTTGTATTTATACCAAGGAATGAGTTTTGAACATTTATTACCATTAAGGATGAATTATAACCATTGAAAACGATAATTTCAAGTTTAAAAACACTTGTATAGCTTTGGTGTGCAGTACCTAGCCTTTAGGGTGTGATACCTTTCTACAAAATTTAACTGTTGAGCCACAGGTATTGCACCCCAGCTAGAAGGGTGCAGTACCTCTTGAAAAAGGGTGAGGTACCCCATGAATAAGGTGAGGTACTTGGGTCGAAGGGTGTTGTACCTATAAAGAAAGGTGTTGTAGCTCTATGCGTATTTGCACATTGACTTCTATGTACTGCACCTTTTGGCCAAGGTGTTGTAACTAGCCTAAAAACACTTAAAAAATCCTTAAAAAATATTTTTCAAGCTATAAAATTCTTTTGAAAATGTTTGATAAAATTTTCAACCATATTTTCACTACATGACTTAAAATATGTATTATATAAAATTTAACTTAAATGTTGTTATATCAAAATCTTAGGACATCAAACCTAACAACATAACATTAACATACATAACTCTTGTCACACCCGAATATCTTTAAGGAATCAAATTTAAAAGAATTTTGGGACCAAATTGAAGGCAAGGTAAGTTGGAAGACTCTACTAGGAATTTTCAGAAAATTTTGTGTCTATTGGGCAAATAATTAAGTTCTAATTCTAGTTTGGTTAGAATGGAATTGATTGGTTCTATAGACGGAGACATAATGATTTCCAATGATTGGCTAAAAGAGATTGGGAGACTGTGTATGAAAGTTCTATATATAGGTGAGTCATGGATGATCTAAAGGAAGGAAAATTGATCCCCAATCCTATTTGGTAAGCTTTTCAACCTATCCATGTTAGAGATTTGAGAAAAGGAGTGCTAGAACTCTTAATAAATTTATCTAAATTGGGTTTTGGGTTTAAGGTTGAATACCTTTGAATTAATTGATGAATGATTATCATGCATAGCTTTAAGATGAAGGAGGCTCCGGATGTTGGACAAGCTAAGCTGACTAGTTTTAAGGAAGCAAGGTAAGTTTCAATACTTTACTTTTGGGTGATAAATGATATTGTGTATTTGGTTGAATTACCTTTATGTTTATTTTGAATTGTGTCCTAGACCATGATTGTGTATAAAAGTGATGAATGGGTACGCTATGGATGCAGAACCTTGTCAAAGTATGTAAATGTTTGTATGAATGCTTGCTGATTGTCTGGTGGTTACCCCACGATGTTTGGATAATTGACGTACTGGGTGTTTGTAAATTGTGTATTATTTTTTGTGAGAAATGCATGTTCAAGGGAATTCAAGAGAGTTAGATGACATCGAGGAATGGTTAGCTAATGACACACTAGAATGAAACTGTGACGACGGTTATTGACGTGTCTCTCAGGGCGACACTACGACTATGGTTTATAGGTTCTATATAGCAACACCACGACGATGGTCTGCAGGCTCTGTGGGGGACACTGTGACGATGGTATACAGGTCTTATGGGGCGAAACCTCAAAAGAGGTTCAAGGTGTAAGATCATAGCTCGGTTATGACAACCAATAGAGTTCATCAGGATGTTAATCATGGGGTTACAAGGTGTAAGACCATAGCTCAACTATGACAACCAATAGAGTCTGCTAGGATGATAAACATGGAGATACATTGTGTAAGACTGTAGCTCGGCTATGGAAATATGTGAAGACCGCCAGGATGTAAAACACGAGAGACATTGCATAAGACCATAGCTTGGTTATGGCATTAGATAAAGTTTACCAAGATGATGAACCAGGAAGCTGACTAGGCAAGGAAAATGAGAGATCGTGGTAAGACTTGTGGGGAGAGCAGAACAGTTGGATGAGTATGGCGCATCTCGGAATGCAGGTAATTAGTATGGTAAGAGAATCTGCCAAACTATGAATATGAGAATAGGTGGTAAAAGTATCTGAGAATACGGGTAAGATTACTAATAAGGGAAACCGCCAATTTGTGATAAAGAGAGTGATTTGGGCATATATGTGATCTTATCAAGGTAGAGGGAATAGAAATGCTACCTTAATCCATTAAGGGGTATCTGCCAGTTTAGTTCACTGGTGGTTAAGAGAGGAATGTAATATCAAGTATAATAGGTGAGTCAAGAAGTAGTTTCTAAAGTATACAGTTGGTGTAGTGAGTTTGCCAGGTAAGCAAGGGTGTGGAAACACAAAAATATATAGACTTTTTCAAGCACCTTTTGGGCTCTAATTCGAGTAGTTTCGTAGTATTTTTTGTCGAAATTCATAATTTAATTATAAAATAATTCATTTGCACTTAAATCATTAACATTTTGAATTTTAATTATTTTTATAATAATTTTTCACAAATTTGGTTTATTTTCGACAGTTTTGCACAAAAGGTAAAAAATTGGCTCGGTAGACAACTCAAAAGGCTTGAACCGTTGGGGTAATTTTTGCATCAAGTGCACCAAGAGCAAGTCTGATTATTTTTCCAGCCTAGGAAAGTCCAAATAATTATTATTTTATTTACTTTATATTTAATTTTTATCCAAAATTAATTGGATTAAAAATTAATATCAATCTTGAAGGAGAAAGTGACCCAGTATGTTAAATATAGAAGACTGATCCACCAAGCAAACTGATAGCCCAAAACTGTCCTTAGGGCTGATCCAATCAGCTTATTTTAGCTGATTTTTCTACTTGCAAAATAGTCCTTGAGCTTCTCCTAAATTTTTTTCAAAACCCTCCACTTTTTGTGCCCTTATCTTTTTGCCCCAAGCTAAATATAGCAAATTCAAACATTCAAACTTTGCACCATGTGTGGCCGGCCAAGGGATAGTGAATGGCTGAAATTTATTTACTACTTTTAGTAGCCATTCGCACCTATAAATACCCCTCTTCTCTTCTTATTCAACACACCATTCATTCCCACACATCTCTCTCTCACACTCTCTTTCTCTCACTCTCTCTCTCACTCACTTTCTCTCTTCCATTCCCTTCTTTGCTTTCCTTTTTTCTTGTTCACTCCCTTGCTGATTTTCCTCTTGAAAAAGATCTCTCATCCACCTTGGAATAGCAGCATTCAATTTTTCATGGAGGCCTCAGTTCTACAGAACGAGTAGAGAAGAAGAGGAGCGTACTAGTTTGGCTTTAGAGAAATTCTAGATTTGCTTCCTAGTTCCCTTCTCTTTAAATTTCTTGTTTATGTTGTGATCATCAATATGAAAAATTTTTGTATTCTTGCTCTTGTCCTTATTAAAATGGATTAAATTTATTGTGTTAGATTGATTGCATTTTGTCCACTTAAATTATTAAAATCATGTTTGTGTTGTTATATGCCTTGGTAAGTTGTTCAATTAATTAAAATCATATTTATGTTATACTTGAATTATAAAATGTAAGGCAACGAATGAATTTATTATTAAACATATTGAAATTGTAATTAATTGACAAAATATTTAATTGGTGCATGTTTAATCTTCTAAGGCAGATGAGGGTTAAATTAGCGATGATATTAAACGGTATATTAACCTTGCATAACTTGCAAGATTATTGTGATTAAATTGTTTCAATATAGAAATATATTTTTACCTCACTTAATCTTATATGTGCTTATGAAGATTGATTAATTGTTTGAATTGGCATTGAGAAATGGTTAAGAGATTGGTTAATTTAGTAAGTATGTATGTGCAGTACTTAACAAATTACCAAGTTGTTGTAACAACATGAACATGGGTTTAGTAATTCTTAGTTAAGGAATGTAATCGATCTAACACAATTATGTCATATTGATTGAAACTCATCTTTTTGAAATCGTGCATTGGAATTTTTACTTTTTATTTTATTACTTAATTAATTTTAGTTTTTAAATCACTTCTTCAAAACAGCATATTTTCCCATCACAGTCCCTGTGGGTACAATAACTCGACATTTACTTGTCACTTTGCGATTGTGTACACTTGCACATTTCCATCGTTCCAAATTTTTGGCACCATTGTCGGGGTTGTGAAATTGTTAATTTTTTCATTTTGGTTTATTTTTCTGTTTAATTATAATTCCATTATTTTTCTATGAATTTTTTAGTTGTTTATGAGTACTGATTGAAAGAAGAAGACAAGCAGTTCAGAGAAGGACCGAAGAGATGAACTTTGAAGACTAGAATCAAGGAAATGGAGCAAATCATGCTCAAAATCCTATATTTATTGCTGATGATAGAGATAAAGCTCCAAGACAGTATGCTGTGATAGTGTTTCATGAGCTTCATCCAGGTATTAGGAGACCCAAAATCGAGGCACAACAAATTGAGCTAAAGCCAATCATGTTCTAGATGCTTCAGACAGTGGGCCAATTCAGTAGAATGCCTACTGAAGATCCTCACCTTTACTTAAGATTGTTTATGGGGGTGAGCGATTCTTTCAAATTAGTTAGAGTACTCAAAGATGCACTACGATTAAAGCCATTCTTATATTCACTAAGAGACAGAGCTCGAGCCTGGTTGAACTCATTGCCACCAAATTCCGTTACCATATGTCAAGAGGCAGAACGATTCCTTATGAAGCACTTCCCACCTAGCAAGAATGATAAGTTGAGGAATGAGATCACTACCTTCCAACAGATGGATGATGAATCCTTATATGAAGCATGGAAAATATTTAAAGAACTATTACAAAGATGCCCTCATCATGGAATCCCTCATTGCATCCAATTAGAGACGTTCTATAGCAGTCTCAATGCTCACACGAGGATGGTAGTGGACGCTTTTGCTAATGGTGTTCTCCCTTATAAGTCTTATAACGAGGCTTATGAAATCATCAAGAGGATTGCCATCAATAATTATCAATGGCCAACCAATCGAGTAGTGTCAGGAAGGCAAGTTACTAGAGTACATGAAGTGGATGCTCTCACTTCACTTGCATCTTAGGTATCCTCGATATCCTCAATACTTCAAAACTTTATTACTAATGGGTTTAATAATTTTGCAACTCAACCACCGAATGAATTTGAAAATGTAGCCTGTATTTATTGGGGGGAATGACACTTATTTGAAGAATGCCCATCAAACCCAGAATCCGTGTATTACATGGGTATCCAGAACCATAATCGAGGAAGGCAAGGACTACAATCTAATTTTCATAACCAATCTTAGTGAAACCACCCTAATTTCTCTTAGAGTAACCAATGGGTTGGACCTAGTAACACTTATGCACAACCTAGATCGACCCAGCCACCTATATTTACCCAACAAGTTCAGAAACAACTTCAAGCTAGACCTTCCAACGGCTTAGAAAACCTGTTAAAAGCATACATAGTAAAAAATGATGTCTTAATCCAAAGCCAAGCAACCACATTGAAAAACCTGGAAAACCAAATGGAACGGACATTGAAAAACTTGGAAAACCAAATAGAACAGCTTGCAACTAAACTTAGGAACTAACCATAAGGTGTTTTGCCTAGTGATATGGAGAACCCGAGAAATCCAGGGAAAGAGCATTGTAAAGCATTGACATTAAGGAGTGGAAAGATGATAGAGCCCAATATTGTTGAAGTTGAAGAAGAGCAAGCTGATGCTCGAGATAAAGTGGAAGTTCAACAAAGTGTTGATATTCCAGCTTCACCAGAACCAGAATCTGCAAAACCCGATAAGGTAACTTCTGAACCAGTCAATTTTGATAAACTAACAACTTTGTTAGATGCAAAATTGCCACAAAAGATGAATCATTCAGTTCAAGTTAAGAATCCTCCACCACCCTACCCTCAAAGACTTTAGAAGCAGAAGTAGGAAGTCCAATTCAAGAAATTCCTAGATGTACTCAAGCAACTTCATACCAACATTCTGTTAGTATAAGCTCTTGAACAGATGCCAAACTGTGTTAAATTCATGAAGGATATCCTATCCACAAAACGAAGACTTTGAGAATTTGAGACGATAGCCCTGATGATGGAATGCAATGCATAACTTCAAAATAAACTACCCCCAAATATGAAGGACCCTGGATGTTTTACCATACCTTGTAACATTGGAGCAACCTATTGTGGTAAGGAATTATGTGATTTGGGTGCAAGCATCAACTTGATGCCCATGTCTATATTTAGAAAGTTGAGGATAGGTGAAGTTATTCCAACTACGGTTACACTTCAACTAGCAGATCGATCCTTAGCATATCTAGGAGGAAAAATTGAGGATGTATTGGTAAGTGTAGACAAATTTGTTTCCTGCTGACTTTTCTATTTTAGACTTTGAAGTAGATAAAAAGTACCAATCATCCTAGGAAGGTCTTTCCTAGCAACTTGAAGGACCTTTATTGATGTGCAGAAGGGCGAGCTTACCATGCGAGTTCAGGACGATCAGGTAATTTTTAATGTTTTTAAGTCTATACGATTTTTTGACACAGTTGATTATTGTTCTGCAGTATCTAAGTTAGAGGATTTAGCTGTAGAATGGGAACTCAACTCTAATGAGGACCCATTGGAACAAGTTTTGATGTTAGACCCTCCAAGTGATGAAGAGGGGGAGGAAAACTTAACTTTGCCAGAAGCTAACAAAAGGGACTTAATCTGCAATCCTATTTTGAATCTTTGGAATTAGAAAGCAGATATTATGTGCAACCAAAAGTGTCAAACGAAGAGCCACCTAAATTAGAACCTAAGGTACTTCCCTCGCACTTAAAATATGTTTATTTAGGTAACGCTTCGACTTTGTTTGTGATTGTTTTAGTAGAGTTAACTAAAGAGCAGGTAAAGAAACTTATCTTAGTGCTTAAACAATTCAAGTAGGCTACCAGATGAACCATAGCCGATATCCATGGTATTAGTCCATCCTTGTGCATGTACAAAATCATTTTAGAATATAACGAGAAAGGGATGACCGATAGATAACGGAAACTGAACCCCATTATGAAAGACGTGGTAAAGAAAGAGATCATAAAGTGGTTAGATACAAGTATAATTTATCCCATCTCAAACATTTCATGGGTAAGTTTGGTCCAGTGCGTGCCAAAGAAGGGAGGTATAACGGTTGCTGAGAATGAAAATAACAAGTTCATACCAATCCGAACAGTTAGGAGATGGAGAATTTACATATACTACTGAAAGTTGAACAAGGTGACTAGGAAAGATCATTTTCCATTGTCGTTCTTGGACCAAATGCTAGATAGACTCATAGGGTGAGACGATTACTATTTTCTCAATAGGTACTCAGGGTATAATCAGATCATAGTAGCACCAAAAGATAAACACAAAACAACATTCACATCCCTATACGGTACATTTTCATTTCGACGCATGTCATTTGGTTTATGTAATGCACCTACTACATTTCAAAGATTTATGATGGCTATTTTAACTAACATGTTTGAGAAGTTTTTGAAGTTTTCATGGATAATTTTTAGTGTTTGGAGATACTTATGATGATTGCTTAGCAAATCTGGCCAAGGTACTAAGGCGATACGAAGAAACAAACCTAGTACTCAATTGGAAATGTGTCATTTCATGGTACGAGAAGGTATTATTTTGGGGCATCGAATAACGAGACAAAGAATCAAGGTAGATAAAGCAAAGGTAGTTGTTATTGAGAAACCCTATCTATTATGCAAGTCAGACTCTGACGAAAGCTCAGTTGAATTATATAGTAATAGAGAAAGAGATACTTGCTATTCTATTTGCTTTTTACAAGTTTCGATCTTATTTTGTAGGTACCAAGGTGATTGTTTATACGGATCATTTGACAATTAAATATTTACTTCCCAAGAAAGATGCCAAGTCGAGATTGATTCGATGGGTACTTCTACTCCAAGAGTTTGATCTAGAAATTCAAGATCGAAAAGGGATAGAAAACCAAGTAGCAGATCACTTATCTAGATTGAAGCCACAAGAAGGAACTTCATCTCTTGTACCCATCTAGGAGACATTTCCAGATGAGCACATACTTAATGTAAATCATGTCCATAATTCCCTTGGTTTGTTGATTTTGCTAACTATTTAGCTTGTGGTTTGATGCCAATAGATAAGACATATCAGTAAAAGAAAAATTTTGTCACGATGTGAAGTACTATTTCTGGGAAGAGCCATATTTGTTTAAAAGGTGCGCAGATCAAGTGATCAAGAGATGTGTGGTAGAAAACAAGATAGATAAGATTTTATATCATTATCACATAGCTCTGAGTGGGGGAGACTTCAGTGGTACACGTATTACTACCAAAGTACTGCAAGTCAGATTCTTTTGGCCAACTCTATTCAAAGATGCGTATGCCTATGTAAAGATTTGTGATCGATGCCAGAAGGTTAGAAACATCACCAACAAAATGAGATGCCCCGAGCAAACATCATTGAGGTAGAATTATTCGATGTTTGGGGTGTTGACTTTCTTGGTCCATTCCTTCCCTATTTTGGTCACAAGTATATATTGGTAGCAATAGGCTACGTATCTAAGTGGGTTAAGGTCAAGGCATATCTGATGAATGCTGCCAAGGTTGTGATGAAGTTTTTGCAGAAACATGTGTTCACAAGGTTTGGAACTCCTAAGGCTATCATCAATGATCACGGGTCCCATTTGTGAACAAATGGTTGAAATGATTGCTCAATAGACACGAAGTGAAGCACAAGGTTGCCACAGCTTACCATCCGTAGACGAATGGACAAGCCAAACTGACAAACAAAGAAATAAAATGTATACTCGATAAGGTAGTTTATGCAAACTGAAGAGATTGGTCCACAAGACTGGATGACGCTTTATTGGCCTATAGGACAACATATAAGACACCTTTAGGGATGTCCCCCTATAGGTTGGTTTTTGGGAAAGCCTGTCATTTGCCCTTGGATTTAGAACATAAAGCTTACTGGGCTCTCCAACAGCTTAACTTAGATCTCAGGCTTGCTAAAGAGAAACGAATCCTTCAACTTAACGAGTTAGAAGAGTTCCGAATGTTCATATGAAAATGCAAAACTATTCAAGGAGAGAATAAAATGATGGCATGATAAGCACATTCGAGTTTAGGAATTTGAAGCAGGTCAGCAAGTCTTGTTGTTCAATTCCAGAATAAGGTTCTTTCTAGGTAAGTTAAAATCACGTTGGTCTGGTTCATGCATTATTCATCAAGTCTTCCCATATGGGGTTGTTGACCTTCACATTAAGGGAGGTAATTTCTGAGTTAATGCTCAGCGCTTGAAAAATTATTGGGGATAAAATTGAGCGGGATAAAACCTCGTTCATTTTATCAAATACTTAAAATTTTATTCTTCTTTTTAATAAATGACTTAGGCTATATTTTTTGGATTAGTGTGTTAAAATAAATTCTATTTAGGAGATTGGAACTTAAGCGGGACTGCTTGTGACCCCTCCAATCTTTCCCGGGAATTAATTTTAACATAATCTTCCAAGAAAATATTTCCTAAGTAACAAAATAAATTTTTAAATTTTCAAATAAAAGGGTAAATTTTGATCCAAATTTTAGTTTGCATCTCAATTTTCAAATTACCTTTAAGTCTAGGGACTTAATTGAATTATTTGCAAAATTGACTATTCTTTTTGTAAATATTGAAATTAGTTTCCTTTTTCTGTAAAATTTTAAAACAAAAAGGAGGTTTTTACTTTTTTAATAAATAGGATAATAACAAATAATATATAATTATATTTTATATAATATATATTAATTGTTATTAACCTTGTATAGGATTAGAATTATTTAATATTTGTTAACATTTTATTTAAGAGTTTTATTTCTAATAAATAAGATAATATCAAGTAATATGTTAATATACTTTATATTATATACTAATTGATATTGTATTTAAGTAACATTAGGAGTTATAGTATTTTAATATTATTTCTTCTAAGAGTTTGAGTTAAATTCCCCCATACTCACACTTTAAATACCTCATTCCCATGCACCTTTACCTTCATCATTCTTAAACTCCATCCACCCTCCAAACTACCTAGTACCGCAACCTCCATCTACCAACATCGGCAATTGCCCACAACACCTATTAACAACCACACACCCAGCAGCCGACGCACCAACCACTTAGCCGTATGCACATCAACCTTTTTAGCTCGCACATTCCGTAACTCACTCCTGCCCCTGCTCGCGCACCATCCTCGCATCCTACTTTGCTTGCTACTGATGCTACCGCCCCTTTGCGTGCGCACCAACATACCTTCCTACACTTGTGTGCCTTGCTCTGTTGCTGCTCCCTAGCCGACGCACACTGCTGCTCATGCTCCAACCCTCGCAAGACGCTGCTATTCCCTAGCCATTGCATGTTGCTTCTTACCTTAACCCATGCACACCCTTGAACCATACCATCATCACAAGTTGGCACAACCTCAAGCCATAATCCATTAACATTACACCTTCGAGATTCACCAACCAATTACCCTCCAACTGACCCTAAATCAACATCTTTCGTTTCACATTTTATTTATTTTATTAACTTCTTAATTTTTATACAAAGGTGGTAAGAAAATTTTCTCTTAAATTTTAAATTTGATTTAATTATTTGATTTTTCAATTGATTGAATTATTTTCTACAAATTGAATTTTTGAGAAAATATTTGTTTCCATATTATATTCAGGTTAATCATGCCTCGTAAAAAAACTCGTGCCTCTGTTCAAGTTGAAGAATCACAAAACAAATTCCACTATGAAGAAGCCAAAGCGAGATAAGACACTATTTTAAAAAATAAACAAATGCTCCTAGAAAAAAGGCTTTACATTGAAAGAAAGCAATCACATTAATTCATGGCGTGCATTAGAAATGTTGCTGAAGCTTTAAATTGAGAAGTGTTTTGTGAGAAAAGACCAAGTGCAGATGAAGAATTAGTTCATGAATTTTATGTGAATTTGACCTCAAGTGAATTAATAGAAGCCCTTGTCTGAGGAATCAAGATACCAATAAACTCAAACATTATTAATGAATTCTTTGACTTACATGATTTTGAAAATGATGAATATTCTTCCTTAATGGAAAATATTGAGGCTGAAAATTTGTAAGAAGTTCTCGAGGAACTTACAGTTCCAGGTTCTAAGGTGACTGTGTCAAAGCATGAAACTCACACTTATCACAGAGAATATTTGACACCACTCGCGAATGTATGCTTGTATTTCATTCGGTTCAGCCTTATGTCTATTTCACATGGGACCACAATTTCATTAGAGTGAATGGTCTTGTTATACTCAATTTTAATAGCAAAGACCATTGATGTGGGAAAATCATTCTTAGGGAAATTTAGAATTGTGCCGCTAGACATTCTGGACTAGTATACTTTCCGTTTACAATAACAATTTTGTGTTTAAAAGCTAAAATTCTTGAAAACGTGAAGAAAACAGATTATAGCCAAGGCACAATCACAAATTCGGCCTCTTTCGAGTAGCAAGAGATTTTTTTTTTGCAACAATGAGCTGAATCAAGTAAGGATCCCGAAGAAGAAGAAGAAGAAGATCCCACAAAGATTGAACCAATATAGT
Source organism: Gossypium turneri (assembly GCA_008044935.1). Lineage (NCBI taxonomy): Eukaryota > Viridiplantae > Streptophyta > Magnoliopsida > Malvales > Malvaceae > Gossypium > Gossypium turneri. Next base: position 34,843,344 of record CP032579.1, on the reverse strand, counting down.
CAGCTAAAATCCATGATAAGGGAGAACCAGCTGAACCAATGACCGAACCTGACATGGCTACTTCAACGTATAAAACTCATTCGCCTCACCCATATCTTTGTGGTGAGTTGTCAAAGTTGATGGACCTAATGCAACATATACAGTGGCAGCAACAAGCTTACTGGAGATATTCAAAAATATTAGATGACTCAATGAGAACTGCTTTTATGAAAATATTGTATGACCTGTTTATTTTTGTGACTGAGTTTCTAGATTTTATATTTCAACCATGGAGTCCAATATCGAAGAGGGAACAAAGCGATTCAAGCAAAAATAAGGACGATGGAGGAAAAGACGAGTCAAATTCTAAGGGATCTGTAAATAAATAAAAAAGAGGGGATCTTTACTTTATTTTATTTTCTTTCTTAGTATATTTAAAGGTTTTAGGATTAGGTTCTTTTAGGATTTTATTTTTCGCATAATAAAATAAGAGGTTGAAATCATTAATAAAATGGAACAAATTGAAAAATAAGAAGTGTGGCAATAGATATGTACATGTCTAGAATTGGATTTGCCTTGGAAAAACTTGATATTTAAGCTGTCAAACTTGACTCACTTTTTTTCTAGGGTCCTACCTGGTGTACAGTATCTATTCACTTCTATATTTTCATTCTCTCTATTTTTTTAATAGTGGGGACATTGTTCATCTTAAGTAGGGGGACCAAAAATTGAATATTTTTTCAAAGATACATTATTCTTATAATTATAATTAAGTTATATTTTGTTCAAAAATTTGATTTTTTTAATTATGCTAACTTCTAATATAAATAAAGTTCTATTATCTCAATAATTGCTATGTTAGCTGAACTATGACATAATGTTACTCTTGATAAAGTTTGTAAATCATACTATAAAATTTTTTAATTGTTTAGGAGAGTCAAACATGCATGAAAGTTTAAGTCTCTAGAATTGACTTAGTAATTTCTTGAGACGAAATCCTAGGAAGCATGAAATTTTGAAAATGACTTAGGCAAACTTTTGTTTGAAACATTTGAGCCTTTCAAGCATACCTTAATGAATATTTATCCCTTGAAACCCAACTTTGAGACTATATGGGCTAATTTTGTTTAAACCTTTTCAATATTTAGCCATCACTTCTCTCATAATTATCTCTAAATTATCCCAAACACTATGTAACAACCCATTTTTCAGTGGTGTCGAAAACAGTGATTTCGGGACCACAAATTCAACGAGTAAGTTCGTATAATTAAGATTTAAATTATACTAGTCAATGGTAATTTTTATATTGAATTTTTATTTGATGATTTTAAACAATTGAATTAAAGTTGGTATAGGTGATTTGGTTCAAAAGTCAAGTACTTACTGGAAACGAGGTATTAAGACCTTGTTTCCGAAATATAAAGTAGTAAATATTTTTACAAAGTTGTATTATATGTGAATTGAAGGTGGGTCTGGTAATTTTGATGATTTATGCTTAATTGAGGTAAAAAGATTAAATTGTAAAAGTGATAAAAGTTAATTGCTATAGGTTTAAAATAGTAAAAGGATCGAAATGGTAATTAAACCATGGTCAAAAACTCCAAGTGGTGATGGATGTTAATCATTCCACTAACTTTTGAGTTATTTATTTATTTAGTCCTAATTAGTTTAAGGCCAAATTGTAAATAAGTTTGTTTAATTGGAATTTAATTTAATTAAAGCACTAATGATGTAATTGGACCCTCCTTAAATGACCTAATAATAGAAATAATATGAATTCTCAAGATTTTGGTAAATTGCATTTAATTCCTGATTAATTGAGGATTTATTAATTAATCTATTTTCTTGCATGATCAAAAATGGTGGCTTTAGGGCCACAATTTTGATGTTTTAGATCGTAAATATTAATTATTTAATATTTACAGGGTTATTAATGTTGTGTTTAAATTTGGTTATGAAATTTATCATTTAGATAGTGAATTAAGTAAAAAGGACTGTGTAACATCCCGATTTTGGGCCTAGTCGGAACAGTGGTTTTGGGACCACAAATCTGATGAGGAAAAATTTATTTTTTCTTATATGTTTATGATCTACGATTTCACGGAATGATTTTATGAAAATTTCGTTTGAAAATTTCGACGTTTGGGCACTCAATTTAGTCAAAAGGACTAAATTGTAAAAAGTGCAAAAGTTAAGTTCTACATGTTGGAGGTGTCCAATTGTTATGAAACTTTAAATTGGAGGTTCTTATATGGTAATTAGACCATTGGTTAAGTTGGTAGACAAAAATGAACATGAGATAAGTGAAATAGGAAATTTTTAAGTTAGGGGCAATTTGGTAATTTAGTAATAAAAAGAATTAAAAAGGGAAAAAGATGGCAAAATGTGCTCATCTTCTCCATGGTGAACGAAAATAGCAAGGGGAAGCCATAGTTAGGGTTTTCAAGCTTCCAAGCTCCATAATCAAGAAGAACAGAATCCGAGGTTAGACAAAGGAAAGAATAAGGTTGAAGACTAAGTGGGTGGATTTGGCTATATTTTGTACCGAGGTAAGTTTACGGTAAATAAATGCAATATTTCAATAATTATTATTAATGCTGTTATTTTGCAGCAATTATATATTTATTTCATGAATGTATTTGATGTTGACTCAAGTATGAGACGATAGAGAATTATTATTAAAAAGTCCCGTTGAAACTTTTGGAATGTATCGGATACAAATGTCATGACATTTGGGTAAAGAGATCCCATGTAAGACCATGTCTAGGACATGGCATTAGCATCATTGAGATTATGAGAGGTCCCATGTAAGACCATGTCTGGGACATGGCGTTGGCACTGAGATGAGAGGTCCCTCGTAAGACCATGTCTGGGACATGGCATGGGCACCGATATGAGAACTCCCATGTAAGACCATATCTGGGATATGACATTGGCAGTACAAGAAACATCCCATGTAAGACCATATCTGGGACATGGCTTTGGCATTTTATTATCAGAAAAGAGACCCAAGTATCCTTATTATTCCAATGTGGCTAAACGGGCTAGTAAACAAATTATGTTCCATGAAAGTTCAGGTAAAAGCATAAATAGCAAATTTAGGTGAGTTATAAGAGTTAAGAACATATTATGTTATCAATTGAGAACCAACATTTCAGCAAGAGAAGAGTAAGTTATAGTCATGAGTTATCTAAGTAAACAAGCAAGAGAACGAGTAAGAGATTAAGTAAAGAGGAAATTAGGGATCATGTTAATTGAGTATAATTATTTGTGTTAAGTGTTGTTATTTATTTACTTGTAAACTTACTAAGCTTTATGCTTACTTCTTTTATTTTTCTTTCTTTTATAGCATTGCAAAGCTACTTCAGGGATCTTAAAGACGTCGGAGAGTGTCCACACTATCAACCACAACAACTCGGTATTTTATGATGATCAATGTTGAACTATGGCATGTATAGGGACTTAGTCATTTTGAATGTATCTCCTTATGATAATGCTAAAGGATGATGTGTAAATATGTGATAATGTTTAGATATTAAAATGGCTAAGTAAGAATATGTTTGGTATTATGTATGCCTAGGTGATAGTTTATACCTAGAAATTGTGAAAAAGTCAAAATTTGCAATGAAATATATTTCAGACAACAGCAGTGATGTGACTTTGAAAATTTACAAAGGATAGTATAAAATGAATTAGAGAATGAATGATATATATAATTAAAGCTTATCTAGTCTATTTTCATAGAAAAATAACGGTGTGGGTAAAGGAATTTATATTCTGAGATATTTGAATTTTAGTGAGACAAGGTTAGAATGGATTCTGAAGTTCCCTGTTCTAACTTTAGAAAAGAATTAAAAATTGTATAGAAAGAATTAGAAGTTATAATTTATATGATTTGATTCCATATTGAGTTTATTTTCAGTAGAAAGAAGTGGTAGCACCATATGAAGTCTATAAAATGAGATAATTAATTTTAGTGATGAGAGGTTAGGACTGTCGAACAGTGAAACAGGGGATAATTTAACTAATAAAATGTACTAATCGGCCAATCCAAAAATTCTAAAAATTTTATGGTAAGAAGGTATATGAGTCTAGTTTTGGAGAAAATTTACGGATCTAAATTTTGAGTTTTGTAACTCGAGTTATAATTAATTTAGTGACTATTGCGCAGGTGGATAGTTTTATTGTAAATAGTGAAATAAATTTATTTTTATTTGTTTAAGTAATCGGAAAATTTTTAATGTTCCTGGTTGGGACCCGAACCATTTTCATTGCATGTTTTAGGGTCTTGAGAGTTCTTTAGTGACATATTGATTGAAAGTGAGTGAATAATTTTAAAAGTAACTTTTTTTATGCTCCGAACTAGTAAGTTAAGTCAGGTAACACCTCGTGCTCGATTCCGGCAACGGTCTTGGGTAAAGGGTGTTACAGACTAAATCATAAAATATGCAAAAGTGGAATTTCATAGATTAAAGGCATCAAATGATAATGGGAAGGAAAGGAAGGGCCTCTATATGTAAATAGACCATTAGAAGAGAGAGTGGACGGTATTAGGCTTTAAAATGTTGAAATTAATGAGTAATTAAAAGGACAATTTGGTAAATTAGGAATTAAGTTAAATGTAATAGATAAATAAGTTAAAAAAATAATTTTATTTCATCTTCTTCTTCACAAATGAAAGCCAAAACCCTAGAGTAAGAAGAGTACTGCATTCGGCCAACTTTGGATCCTCAATAGGTAAGTGAAATTTCGTCTGTTTTTAGTAATTTTTATGTCTCTGACCTCCTATTAGCTTAATCTAGCTAACCCAAGGACCAATTTGTGAAACTGTTAAATTTTTTGGATTGTTCCATTGTTCAGTTTGTGTTATTCTTGAAACTCTATGGAAGAATATTGATTTTAATTGTTATATAGGACTATTTTGTAAAGTAGTTTTTAATGATTTTAAGGTTTAAGGACTAAATTGTTAAAGTGATAAAGTTACAAGGACTTGATGAGAAATAATTGCAAATATGGGCTGTATTGAGGTCATTGAATATTCGACCATGGATGTTTTTAAATAAAAATGGTTAATTTGCATGATTAGGGCTTAGGGACTAAATTGAATAAAATTAAAATGTTGGGGTAATTTTGTACAAATGCTTAAAAATGAGTTAATTTTATAAAATGAGTTAATTTTACTATTGGAATTAGTTAATTGAATGAAAATATTATTTTAGATCAGGAACGAGTGGATAACCGAGGGAAAGAGAAATTACCAGATAGTCCATATACCTTTGTCATTACTGCAATTTAGTCAGGTAAGTTTGTACAGTTTAATTTTTGTACATTTTTAAATGTATTATATGAACTTAATTGCATAATATTGATGTTTGTAATTTGAATGGAAATAAGAAACTGAAATGACATTGATCATTGATTGAGATAGTATGAGTCATTACTGCAAATTAATCCTATAAGTTCATGCATTTAATTATGATTCTAATAATCCTTATACTCTTGTTAATATACTGTTATTGAATGTTATATTATATACCGAATGAGATCAGTGAGCGTTACCTACTAATATATTGATTGGTGCTCAGACAAGTCATACCTACTTAATCTACTGAAACGTATGCGCTCTTAAGCCATACCTATTGAATTTATTGAAAAGAATGCTCTAGAGAGCAAAAGAATCTATTAATATACTAAATAAATATCAAGGAATGTTATCCACTGGTATGCTGAAGAAGCTCAGTCGAGCGGAATCTACTGATGTATTGGATAAAGCTCAAACGAGCATTATTCACTGAATATACTGAACTACTGTACCGATTGTTAATTATTGATAAAGGTTGTGTTTTATGGAATTTCAACATTAATTTTAATTGATTATTATGTTTAATTGGAAAGGTTTATCAATATATACAAATGAACTTACTAAGCTTTATTCATGCTTACCTGAATTTGTCTCATTTTGTAGATTACATTTTGAAGGCTTAGAGGATCGAATCAACACAAGAGATCACACTATCCAGGAGATCTTTGGTAGAATTTTTTTTAATTTGATATATATGGCATGTACTAGATCTCTTTTGTGTGTGATATTCAACCCTAGTTGTGCAACTGATATCTTTAAATTTGTGTTGCTAGGTTGAATAACTAAGAAAGTATGCTTGTTTGCTTAAGTTGAAATGAATGATTAAGTTAAATCAATGACCCTATATTGAATTTTGGAAAGTGATGAAATAGGAGTAAAAATCATTATGTATTTGTGCTTTGTATATGTTAGTATGGAAGTGTTCTGTCATAAAGCATTGAGGTGTCAATGATGGCACATTGGTTAGGCATTTGAATTGATTTTATTATATGTTTTGGATGCCACTAGGGGTGTCTAATGACCTATAAAGTTGTATATTAGAAATGTTTTATGTACCTAAGAAAATGAATGAAACTTGTGCTTAGAATGGGTCATTTTGGGGCTCACATGGTTGTGTAAAGCACACGGGCAACCCACATAGGTGTGTGCCCAGAGCGTGTTTTTAAACAGTATAGGTGCAGTTCTCACATGGGTAGACACACAGCCTGCGACACGACCGTGTGATCCAAATCAGAGAGTTACACAGTCCATGAGCACAGGCGTGTAAGTAACCACACAATCATTTTTGGAACCACACGGGTTGGACACTATCACACGCCCTGGACACACGGCTGACCCCTGACTTGAATTTTTTTAAATTTTTTATGAAATTTCTAATTTGATCCAATTGGGTCCCTAAATCTTTGTAACTTATTTTGGAGCTTCGAAAGCTTGATTTAAGACCCAAAACCAAATAATCTCCTTTATAATGAATATTACTTGTAATTATGGAATTGAATTTATTATTAAATTTAAATCGTATTAACTGTTCCAACTTGACTAGTAACATTCAGTATCCTATCCCAGCAACATAATCGGGATATGGGTGTTACACACTAGACTCAATCTATCCAGGATATTCTCTAAAAATAAGTTTAGCGAAGTTGAATAGAAGTATCAAATGCTGAAAAAAATTGTAGTACATACAGTAAAATGCTCGTAAAAAAAGAGAGCATATGTACTCAAAAGAAATAGATGCACAAAAGAGCATGTGAAAGCAAAATGAGTTGGTGTATTGAAGGTACTTATTCTGAAGGTCCAATGCAAGCTGAGTCTAGGGTTTTTAGCTTAAATTTATCTATATTTTACCTACCCCTATCCCAGCCACGTTACAATCTATTTAAAAGACCTTTCGGTTCAGATTTCTTCGCCGCTTACATTAGTGGAGAGAAATTGCTAAGTTCAACATATGAAAACATAAGTTAAACTTAGTGATTGCAGTTTAGTCTTCAATAAGGGAATAAAAATTAATTGGTAAGAATTAGCATATCTTTATTGAGAAAGCATTTAGTCTATTCTTGCTATCATGATAACGATTGAGAATAATTCGAACAATATGTATACTTGAATTGCATAATTTCAAAGTTCTTGTTCTTGAGCATAATTACACCAAACTCATAGTTGTAGGGGAAATGTGTTTTAAATATATTTTGAAAGGTAATTTCAATCAATTTGTTTTTTTAATCCGTGCATTACTCGAGACAAGCAATGAATTAAGTTTAGGGGTGTGGAAACACAAAAATATATAGACTTTTTCAGCACCTTTTGAGCTCTAATTTGTGTAGTTTTGTAGTATATTTTGTCGAAATCCATACTTTAATTGTAAAATAATTAATTTTCACTTAAATCATTAACATGTTGAATTTTAATTATTTTTATAATAATTTTTCACAAATTTTATTTATTTTCAACAGTTTTGCACAAAAGGTAAAAATTGGCTCGGTAAACACCTCAAAAGGCTTAAGCCGTTGGGGTAATTTTTGCATCAAGTGCACCAAGAGAAGGCTAATTATTTTTCCAGCCAAGGATGGTCCAAATAATGATTATTTTATTTACTTTATATTTAATTTTTCTCCAAAATTAATTTGGTTAAGAATTAATATAAAGCCTGAATGTGAAAGTGGCCTAGTATGCTAAGTATAGAAGACTGATCGACCAAGCAAATTGGCAGCCCAAAATCATCCTTGTAGCTGATCCAATCAGCTGATTTTAGCTAATTTTCCTACTTGCAAAATAGTCCTTCATCTTCTCCTACATGCTATTCAAACCGCTCCACTTTCTGTGCCTTTATCTTTTTGCCCCAAGCTAAATATAGCAAAGTTGAAACTTTAAACATTGAACCCTGTATGGCCGACCAAGGGAGAGTGATGGCTGAAATTTATTTCCTATATTTAGCAACCATTCACATATATAAATACCCCTCTTCTCTTCCCATTCAACATACCATTCATTCCCACACATATCTCTCTCTTTCACTCACTTTCTCTCTTCCTTTCCCTTTTTTGTTTTCCCTTTTTCTTGTTCATTCCGTTGTCGATTTCTCTCTTGAAAAAGAGCTTTCATCCACCTTGGAATAGTAGCATTCTATTGTTCGTGGAGGCCTCAGTTCAACACAATGAGCAGGGAAGAAGAGGAGCGCACTAGTCTGGATTTAAAAAATCCTGGATTTGCTTCTTAGTTCCCTTCTCTTTAAATTTCTTGTTTATGTTGTGATCATGAACATGAATAATTATTGTGTTTTTGTTCTTGTTCTAATTAAAATGGATTAAATTTTAGTCATATTAGATTGATTGCATTCTATCCACTTAAATTATTAAATCATGTTTGTGTTGTTGTAGGCCTTGGTAAGTTGTTCAATTAAATAAAATCACGCTTATGTTATACTTGCATTATAAAATGTAAAGTAACGAATGAATTAATTATTAAAATTTTTGAAATTGTAATTAATTCACACAATATTTAATTGCTACATGTTTAATCTTCTAAGGTAGTTGAGGTTAAATTAGCGACGGTATTAAACGGTACATTAGCCCTGCATAACTTGCAAGATTATTGTGATTAAATTGTTTCAATATAGAAATATATTGTTACCTCACTTAATCCTATATGTGCTTATGAAGATTGACTAATTATTTGAATTGACAGTGAGAAATGTTCAAGAGATTGGTTAATTTAGTAAGTATGTATGTGCAGTAGTTAACAAATTACCAAGTTGCCGTGAAAATATTCATAACAACATGAACATGGGTTTAGTAATTATAAGTTAACGAATGTAATCGATCTAACATAATTATGTCATATTGCTTAAAATTCATCTTTTTGAAATCGTGCATTGAAATTTTACTTTTTAGTTTTATTACTTAGTTAATTTTTAATTTTTAAATCACTTCTTCAAAACAACATATTTTTCCCATCACCAAAGTGTTTGCTTTACATTTCATAAATATTTTTGTTTCACAGTCCCTATGGTTACGATAACTCGACATTTACTTGTCACTTTATTACTTGTTGCGATTGTGTACACTTGCACATTTTCGTCATTCCAAGGTGCTGATTCATTAAGCCAAATATCTTAATAAGTCTGCAGATGAGGGAAACAGAAAGAGTTCACATCCTAAAAAAGGGGATTAGGCATAAGTCATTTCAAAAGCTATTCTCCGCTGAAGTAGGGTAACAAATCTATATGGAAATTACGGTGAACTAAAGGGATCAAGGTAGGTGTTCGCAGTTATGACGGGGTCCTGATCAAAATGTTAGAAGGGTTGCTCAACCTGTATTGGTATCTACAGGAAATTTGTGATGAGGCATATCCTACCGAGCTTAAGGGAAGCTTGAGATAACATCAGACATGGTTATGACCCATAAGAAAGCCTTGTTTGAAGATAGTATTGGTGGGTGGTATGCCTCTGTTAGCTTGTTCGAAGGAATCAATACCAATGGCTGCGTTAGAGAAGCTACATAACTTCTTACGGGTTTCAGGGAGTTTTTCATTTGTACTTAAGATTTTATGTTTCCTAATTTTTCAGAAATCTTCATGAAGTATAGAAACTCACCTTGTTTATTTGAACTTACAATGAACAAAGGAAAGGCATGGTAGCTATTATATACAGGGGCACCCTTAGAGGCCATGCCTCAGGGAATAAGTTGAACATGTCAGTATTAGAGTCTTAAAATTTAAATTTGTAAATATTTGTTAGGATTTATTAAAGTATCAAGGTTGTAAGAAATTTTAACAATTGTAAGGTATTAACTTTAATAGAAGTTAAATTTGAAATTTAAAAGTTGTCCAAGTACATAATTAAATTTGATTAAAAATTTTGTTAGGATATTTGGCTGGGTTGTGACATTCTGTACATGGACCTGGTAATCGGGTTAGGGTACAGGGTGTTACAATTCACATTATTACTAATAATCCTAAGTACATGCCAAATTAAGGTCCAAAATATATATACCAAAGAGGTTGAACTTGAAGCTTGAGGAGTGATGTAATCCAAGCTGAAGCTAAAATCCCCAAATCTTCTAAACTTTATCTTTTTACTTGCTCGTTATCAAATAACACATTAAGCTCGTAGAGCTTAGTAAGTACCTATAATAGAATTCAACAGCCTATTGATTCATTTATTTAAGCATATTTTAAATCATATAAATTAAAACAAATGAATAAACTGCTTATACTATGAAATAACATAATATTACTTATTTCATGCAAACCACTATTAATGTTACAAAGTATTTAGCTGATTTCGTTATTTATTACTATTATTTGACCATATAATTTTTACATTGTCATTTACATGTCATATATTATCTTTATCATTTACAAATCATGAACATTACCTTACATATTTCATATATTTCACTTTTCAATTTTATAGATCATTAAACTAAATTCATTATTATTTTCTTTCATATAATCATACAATTTCTTACATTTTCAATTACATTATGGCTCATCATATCATATAACTTTCCATTTACATGTCACATGTTAATTCTATCTTTTACAAATCATGATCATAATTAGAATATCGATAACAGAACTCCAAGAGTCCTAGGCCAAAATAGGAATCCAGTATCCAACCTGTACACCATGTTCCAAAGAATATAAACATGAACATATCATAAACAGTACTCCAGTATCCCTTACACCCATTGTAACCCCCATTTCACCAACCCTATTCTAAACTTAACCCGTAGGCCCTCATCACACCATAACCATATCATTTATCATTTCTTATATTCATTTTAGTTCCTTGACATTTAGCTTCACATATAATCATATACTAACTTTTTAATTTCCTTTCAATGCATGTATGTGTAAACATTTTTTTTTTAATTTCACATGTACTTTCTTTTCTCTCTTACATTACTAACTTACTTCTATTTACATATTCATCATTAAATTCATTATACATATTAAATAATCATAATCTTATTCCATTTCATAAATATATTCAATTATCATACTTACTCACTTGTAAATTTGACTTTCATGACTTACTTATATTTAAACATAATTTTTACAATAATTTAACTTAATCACATAACTTCTAAACTTCATTCAGCATAGTTTACTTTCAAATTAATATCTTACTTAGTTATTTGATATTAAATTTAAATACTTAAACATCTAAATTAAAGTAAGCAAACAGAAAGTCAATTAAGTACTAACCTACTTCTTCACTTGAAAGCAATTTTTCTCTTTAACCCATAGCTTTTCCTTTACTTTCTTCTTCAACCACTTGGTTTCCATGGTAGAAAATGATACCATAGCTCTCTTGGTGATGAGATTTCACTATGCTTTTAATGAAAAAACTCAAAGAAAATCCATGGAAAGTTCTCTTCTCTTCTCTTTCTTTCTTTTTTTATGTTTTTCTTCAACTCAAGCTTGTTGTCGTCCCTTACTAAAATAATAAAGAAATTTCTACACTTTTTCTTTATCTTTTGATTTCATCTTTATCTTATCAACTAATCAGATTTCAACACATTTTATGCTTAATTATCATTAATAATTCTATGTTTCCTTTACACCTGATTGCTTGAAAATCTTGATCCCATCATTATGTCTCTAACTATCAACTAAAGATAGAAAAAATTCATTTAGGTCCCTCCTCCAAAAAAATAGAAAAATTGCACTTTAGTCCATATACTTTTATACTTTATTCAATTTAGTCCATATTTCAATTTTCCAACTTCATATATCAATATGTCTCCATGTCACGTTCATAAAAAATATTTCTTAAATTTTCGCCTCTTTTCTTGAAATGGTAAATTTGCACTTCTAGTCCTCCAACTTTAAAAAATTCTCACTTTAATCCTTAATTAATTTCATTATTCATACTTTTTTCTCCCAATGCTGAAATTCACCTTTGAAATACTTATCCTTTCTTGAAGACCAAAATATTGGAGTATTACATTGTAATTGATTTGACAACTTTTCCCAATTTAGGGTGTGCTTGGTTGAATGGAAAAATAGGAAGGAGGAAATGGAAAAGTGAAAAGAAAATAAATTTCAGTGCGTTTGGTAGAGAAGAAAAGTGAGAGGAAAAAAATAAAAAAGATAACTATTTCCATCATAATGCATAAAAATCAATCCTTTTAAATTAAAATAATGAGAGGAAAGAAAATAAGAGACAAAGATATGTTAGTTAAAAATTATGCATTTTTCATAGGGTAATTATTTGATACAATGCTACCATAATTTTTTAGACTCTACAAGTGGGTTAAGGGTGTGACAAGTGTCACATTTATTTATGTAATTTTTATTTTTTTTTTTTTTAGTACACCCTATGATACACTTACCAAATAATTTTTTTTTAAAATGTTTTATTTTCTTTCCTTTCATTTTTCAACTCTACCAATCAATGTATGAAAAGAATATTACTTTTTTTTCTTTCATTTTTTCATGTTTCCTACCAAGCATACCTATAGAAAGAAAAAAAATATATTCTTTCTATTTTTCTGCCGTTTCAATTTTTTAATCTTTCCAAATTTCTGTCCTCTACCATGCAAACTTTTAGTTCTTGAGCTTTTTTTAGTCCATACTAGTCCTTAAACTTAGATTCTGGCAAACAATTTATCCTTTTTAACACCTTTAATAGGGGATGTCATCACCTATTTTTATTGAAAAAAGTTTATAAAATCTAAAAAAAATACAAAATTTTACTTAAAATACACGTCTTGAATGAATCTAGACAAATAAACGTCCAAAGTCATCTAAATTAGAATATCCCCTTGTCAAAATTTATGCTGGATGTGATTTTAATAATTTTGATAATTTCAAAAAATAATAAATTCAAAATAAATTCTCAAATTTTAGATTTTTTTAACTTTTGGTGGAGGAACTTCAACTGTATTTATTTATGTTTATTTTGAACGTGCATTTAAAAAAATTATAATTTTTTGAATTTTTTAAAACAATGAATATTCAAAATTACCCTGATAAATGCAAATCTAAGTTCATCTCATCAGTTTTTTTTTTTTTTGTGAAAAAGCTAAAAGTTAAGAAATTATTTTAAAATTATAAAAAGTTAAATTATTACAAAAATCACTTAGAAAATGAACCTAGAAAAGCCAGCGTACAAAATCAACTGACTTAGATGTTGATTTGTTCAAATTTATTCTGAAGTTGAATTTTTAGTAAATTTTTTGTATTCTTTGAGATTTTTATATAATTTTAAAAAAATTATTAAATTTAGAGGTTTGTGTTTATCCCTTTTAAAAAAAATAATCATATGAATTCAGATTAATTATGACTGGCAAATATACATATTTGTTCAGTTCATCCATCATCAATATCAAGTTTTGACAAAGAAAAAGTTAAAATGCGGTTTTTTTTACATTTAAAATTTAATTCCCCTACTTTTAAAATTTAAAAATGCAAGCCCGATTGTTAATACCATTAAATTTTTTCTATTAAATTAAGCTCATCACAAAAGTTTTTTTTTTTGATACATGGCTACCAAGTCAATATTATTTTTAATTTCAAAATGTCACACTAGTGAATTGGATACAAGAGTTTTAAGGTGGCGTTAACCATAGGACTTGAATTTTGAAATGTCGAAAAGTATAGAGACTAAATTCCTAACAATAGAAGTAAAGGAATTGAATTCCAAATTTACAAAGAGTAGTACTTAAAGCAAATTTTAACCATTAAACACTTATTTTCTCTTTCTAAAACCATACCACGTGTCATACCATGATTGATTTGATACACATCAAACAAATGATGTAGGGGCAAATGTAACTTTTTTTTGTCATAATTAGGGTATCTACTATCAATAAGGTTAATTAATCATCTCATGGTGGATACTCTTTAAAGGAGAAGATATCACTTTAACTAGATATATCATAATACGTAATAATCATAAACTTCAAATACCAAAAATCATTAATTTTGAAATAAAAACATTATGTTAAAAATTTAGGATCATTTGTGCTATTATCCCAAACTCTTTTTCTTTAAAGCTCAAACATTTATTTTTTAACATATAGAAAAGTATAAAACATGTTGAATATCATACATTTAATATACGTATACTGTTTCATGTTTAAGTATAACGTGAAGCCTACGGTATGATGTTATTCATCTCGGCCTCCAAGGCATCTTCTCTTGTTAATAGCCTGACAAGTTGCTTCTCATGAAGAATTTGTGGTATGCATTGATCCAATTCACTAGTCTCAATCCATTCCCACGGTTGGTTTGTTTCACATTAACGACAAAAATATATAATCAGATTATCGGATTATTTTATTTGATTTAATAATAAATATTGACATCGAGTTCTCTAGAGGCCAACTAAATAAAAATAAAATTAATAACTTATCAAAACCATGAGTTTTATCATTTATGAATTTATAAGTAAAAATATAAAAAAATTCCTTGTGAAATAATTAAAAAAATTAATTAAGCTTTTAATCTAATACTGTAATTAATTGAGCTCTTAAAATATAGTTTTTTATTGACTTCCCTAATTGATCATTAAGTAATGAAGTGACGGATGATGTAGTGTTTAGTGGTTCGTTTTTTATATATTAATAATTGAATAATCTAAATAACTTAGTAAAATCAAATAAACCAAATCAAATTTCGATTGAAACTGAATAAATTAAACCAGACCAAATTACGACCAAAACTGATTAAACTCCAAAATTGAAACTTTTCCATATTGGTTGCTGACAATTAATATATCATCTATTTGATCTATTAATATCTTATAAAGATGTTGATGATGACTAAATAGCCAATAAAATTGTGGAGTTGTGTGACCCAAATTCCTGTTAAAGAAATAAAATATAGTGGCAAAATCTTTTATTTGACATTGATTAGAATAAGATTTTTCAACCTTTAAATAGATGTAGTTGAAACTCCTCTTGTATCATTCAAATTTCAACATTACTAAATTTTCTTCTTCTCTACCTGTGGTTTTTTCCCAAAAAGGTTTCCACGTAAAATTTGTGTGTGTTTTATTTTTCTTTCTTATTGCTTTGCGATCATTCTTTATTGCCATTATCATTGTTTAGTTTGTAAAAACCGGTATTAGAGCTTTTCGAGTTGCTTATCTCGATCACAGTAATGACAACAATGAAGTGTGATATTCCACTGTTAGATCGTAACACCAGATTTGCGTTGTGGTAGATAAAGATGCAGCCAGTTCTTACGTAGATGGATTTGGAGGATGCCCTGCCAAGGTTAGATAAGATGCCTTCAACATTAACGGAGGAAGAGAAGAAACATAAAGATCAAAAGGCTTTAACGCAATTACATCTGCATCTATTGAATGAAATTTTATAGGACATGATGAAAGAAGACCGACGTTGCATTATGGGCAAACCTGTAGGAACTATGCATGTCGAGAACCCTAACTAACAAGTTGAATATAAAATAATGTCTTTATTCTCATCGTTTGGAGAAATGTGCATCTGTGCACGAACACTTAACTGTGCTTAAAGAAATTCTCTTGGACCTAGAGACCATGGAGGTTTAGTATGATAAAGAAGATTTAGGGTTAATTCTACTTTATTCGTTGCTGCTGTCTTATTCAACCTTTAGAGATACAATTTTGTATAGTTGTGAATCTCTCAGTGTTGATGAAGCCTATGCTTCCTGAACCTTGTATGACAAAATAAAGCATCTTGTGGCTTGATTCGGCTCTCAAGGAGAGGGTCTCATTGTTCATGAAAGACAAGAACGAAATACTGACGATAATTGTGGAAGGACACAAGAATGAAATCCTTGTAGTAAATCTAAGGATATTTCAAGATCTTCAAACATTAGTAAAACCTATAAATTTCACAAGAAGAAAAGACACGTTACGTCTGAGTGCTATAAATTGCAGAACAATATCAAAAGGGAGGCGGTGAATCAAAAGGGAAAACAACCAGAATAATCCAGTGAAGCTAATGTTGTAGAAGAGTCCAATAATGGTGAACTTATAATTGCTTATGTTGACAAGTCTAAAGTGAGTGAGGAATGGATCCTTAATTCTGGTTGCACCTTCCATATGAGTCCCAATCAAGATTGGTTTACAACATATGAAATCGTGTATAAAGATGTTCTGATAGGAAATAATGCTTCATGTAAAATCACAGGTATTGACACAATCAAAATTAAGTTGTTCGAGGGAGTAGTCAAAACACTTAGTGGTGTACGACATGTACCAGAATTGAAGAGGAATTTCATTTCATTGAGTACTCTTGATTCAAAAGGTCATAGGTACACAGCTAAAAGTGGGGTTCTGAAGATTAACAAGGGTTCCCTCATTGTGATGAAATGGCAGAGAAAGACTACCAAGTTATATATTTTGTAAGGTTCAACTGTTACTGGTGATGTAGCCGTCACTTCTCTTCCTTGTCAAATGATGATGTTACTAGACTTTGGCATATGCGTCTAGGGCATATGAGTGAGAATGACATGACAGAATTGAGCAAAAGAGGACTTCTTGATGGAAAAAGTATTAGCAAACTAAAGTTCTGTGAGCACTATATTTTTGGGAAGCAAAAGAGAGTTCAATTCATCAGAGGAATCCATAACACGAAGGGAACGCAGAATTATATCCATTTTGATCTTTGGGGACCATCTAAAGTGCTTTCGAGGGGTGGAGCTAATTATATGGTGACGATCATTGATGATTATTTAAAAAAAGTTTGGGCATTCTTCTTGAACCAGAAAAGTGATGTGTTTTCCATATTTAATGCTTGGAAAACTATGATCGAGAAACAAACAGAAAATAGATAAAACACCTCTATACAGATAATGGCTTGGAATTTTATTCTGATGAGTTTAACGAATTGTGAAAATTAGAAGGGATCATTAGACACTTGACAGTTTGTCATACTCCACAGCAAAACGATGTTGTAGAACGAATGAATAAAACAATTATGGAAAACGTTCTATGTACGCTGTCGAATGTTTGCTTGTCGAAGTCTTTTTGGATTGAAGCGTCCTCTATTGTATTTTTTTAATTAATCTGTCTTTGTCTGTTGCCATTAAGAAAAAGACTTCATAAGAGGTATGGTCTGATAATCCTGTTGATTATTCTGATTTGAAAATTTTTAGATGTCCTGCGTATGCTCATGTTGATAATCGAAAATTAGAACCTAGATCCATTAAATGTGTTTTTCTTGGTTATAAGGCTAGTGTTAAAGGGTATAAGTTATGATGTCCTAAAAATAGAAAAGTTTTGATTAGCAAAGATGTTATTTTTTATGAAACTGCTATGATACCTAACTTATCTCTTAAAGTCTCTTCTAATAGAGACCAACAAAGTTTAAACACACATGTGAAACAACTGGAGCTTTAGATTGATCCAGGACCTACAATAGAGTCTACTCCTTAAGTTAGTACAAAAATTCAAAGTAGAGTTGCTTATTCACCATAATATTCTATTGCCAATATCAAACCTAGAAGAGAAATTAAACCTCGAAAGTAGTACACTGAGGCTGATCTAGTTGCTTTTGTCTTAAACGTGGCTAAAGATATAGTTGCAAATCAAGAGCCATCTACTTATTTCGAGACAGTTAGCTGTGAAGATTCAAGAAAGTAGATGTTTGTCATGCAAGAAGAGAGGAATCACTACATAAGAATAGAACATGGGACCTAGTGAAACTTTCTAAGGGTAAAAAGGTTGTTCGTTGTGAATGGGTATTCAAGAAGAAAGAAAGGACTCTAAGATTTGAAGAACCTAAGTATAAAGCAAGGCTTGTTGCAAAATGTTACAGTCAGATTCCAAGTGTAGGTTTCACAAATGTGTTTTCTCCAGTTGTGAAGCATAGTTTAATTCGAGCCTTGCTTGGTATTGTGGTCATGTATGACTTAGAGCTTGTATAGTTAGATGTAAAATTTGTGTTCTTGCATGAAGAACTTGAGAAAGATATTTACATGTAACAACTAGAGGGTTTTATAGTCTCAGAAAATGAGGACTATGTTTGCTTGCTAAAAATGTTCCTTTATTGCTTGAAACAATTACCAAGGTAGTGGTACAAGAGGTTTGATTCTTTTATGACTACTCATGATTTCAAAAGAAGTAGCTTTCATAGTTGTGTTTATTTTAAGAAAAACAGTGATGGTTGTTTTGTATATCTACTCCTTTATGTTGATGACATGTTGATAGCAGCCAAAGATAAATAAGAGATAAGAAAGGTCAAAGCTGAGCTTAGTAAAGAATTTGACATGAAAGACTTGAGAACAACAAAGAAGATACTTGGGATAGAGATTCTCAGAGATAGAAAAACATGTAAATTGTACCTAAGTCAGAAAGGTACATTAAGAAAGTTCTTTGCAGGGTCTGAACTTGGTCTGAAACAACACAGAAAGAAAAGGGCGATAGCTTGGCCGATGGATATGTATCGGAATTATGGGATTTTACTCGCATCAGTGTGACTGAAAACAATTTGCAAGAGTTGAAGGAAATCTCGGATCAGTGGAATGATGAGGTTAGACAGTTATTTTATGATAATTATGGGGATTTGCCTTATTTGCTTGATGCGAAGGTAGACAAGCATTTGTTTCGAGCCCTTGCCCAGTTTTGGAATCCTGCTTACAGCTGCTTCACATTTGGGAAGGTCGATTTGGTGCCTACGATAGAAGAATATGTGGCTTTACTCTGATGTTCAAAGTTTCAAGTGGACAGGGCCTACTCAAGAGCGATAAATGTGCCAACCTTTTCAAAGAACTTGATGGTTATAACAGGGATGAGTGAGCAGTGGGTTGCTGCACGGATTAAGCAAAAGGGGGATAGTAAGTGCGTACCTTGGAGGAGTTTGAAAGATGCAATTTTAACGCACCCAGACGTGAGGAAGAGGTTAGATGTCTTTGCTCTAAGTATATATGGCTTGGTTGTTTTCCCTAAAGCCTTGGGGCATGTTGATGAAGCAGTCACCAACTTATTCGACTGGCTTGATAAGAGGGTTACACCAATTTCGGCAATTTTGGTAGAAACTTTCAGGTCATTGAGTGCATGCCGAAAAACGGGTGAAGGTAGATTTATTGGATGCACACAGCTGCTACTCGCATGGTTTCACAGTCATTTTTGGAAGGTGGATAAGGTTTCGTATCAGGTTTTCTCTGAAAATTTTTCACCACTAAAGGAGATAGTAGTTACACCGAGGAGAGACGACATTTCGGAGGAGAAGTGGATGTCAATTCTTCAAAATCTTCAGGAGGAGGACGTCGGGTGGAGAGCTCCTTGGTTGCTTCCAGATGAGATCCTGTATAGGTGTGGTAATTTTGATTGGGTTCCTTTGCTTGGTATTTGGGGAGCTGTTGGATATGCCCCATTATTGGTGCTAAGGCAATATATGTCAAGGCAATTTATACCTGCGACCCAAGGGATAGCTGATTGTGAATTTTCGTACAAGGATGATGGTTATAGAAAGAAGATTCAAGAGATGTCTAGTGCATGGAAACAGACTCGCCGAATGAAGAGGTTAGCTGTGGGTCCGATGACAACTCCTGAGTATCATGAATGGTGGGTTAGGAGGATTAACGATAATACACCTAAGTTAAATCAGGAAAATAGCCAGTCAATAGAGGAATCTTTTCGAGTCGTCCCTTCTAAGTTAGAAATTACAAGACAGGATTTTGAAAGAAGAAATACAAATTTAGAAAAGAAAATAGAACAGATAGAGGATGAAAAGACGAGCTTGAGATTAGACATAGATGTTCAGAAGCTCGAAACTGAGAAATTAAGGAAAGAGAAAAATAAGGCTGAGGAGGAATTGGGTAGTCTAATGACGGATTATAAAAAGTTGCGTCTATCGATAAGAACTGTTGGGCTGGGAAAAACTTCAGAGCAATGGTGTGAAGAAATCCAAGAAGAAAAGGACAAAGTCGATAGGTGGGAATGGAAATTCCAAGAGATGCAGATGCGAAACGAGGCTTTAGAAAAGAGTTTTGCAGAAAGGCAAAAGGAAAAGGGCGAGTTAAAGGATAGGGTGACTGAGTTGGAAAGATCTCTTCATCAGTATCGAAATCGAAATTCCGCAATAGAGTTGAAAGCAAGCTTGAGCAAGATTGAAGAAATGAAGAAACGAATCGAAGATCTAGAAACGGTGTTGCAAAATTGTGAAATCCGAATCAAGCACTTAGAAGCAAACGAAAATCGTAATAAGGAACAGCTATACTACTTTCAGAGCCAAGTTAGGAGCAGAGATCATATTATGGAGGAAGCTGTGGTCCAGATTCGAGAAGTAGCTGATCACGTACAAACTTTGGCAATACAGGCAGACATGCTGAGTGTGAAGTATGAATTAGAATCAGATCGGGGGCAAGAGTTAGCTGTGTTACTTAGGAAGATTAGAATGCTAAGTGATAGGGCAAAGCTTTATTTGTAATTCACTTATGTAAAGAAATTTGCTTTCTAGTAAAGTTTTCTTAAATGGAATTGAATCAAAATTGACGCCTTTTTGCATTCATTTCATGCATTGCATAATAAATACAAAAAGATTGTAATTAATTCCTCAGATAATCTGGAAACCAACCAACCTACCAAACACCGCTACGGTACTCGATCGAAAACTAAAGACATGGACCAAAGGCTAGAACAGTTCCAAAAGGAAATGCAGGAGCAGCTTCAACAGCAAATGAATGAGCAGCTTAAGAAAATTCAGCAAAAAATGATAGACAAAATGATGGAATCTCAAAGGAGTATGATGGCCCAGTTAACTCAATGGTTGAACAAGGGAACTGATAAAGGAAAAGGCTCAGTGCTCAATGTTAAAGAAAGAGATAGTAAAGGACCTGTGTATCCCCCAGGCTTTACCCCACAGCATGTTGAGATATATCCACATAAATCTTCTGTCACTATTAAGCCTCAGCAGATCCAGGCCGGCGCTACAACACAAATGAATTTTCAAGCAGGATCGGGCTCTAACCCCGAAGACAACCTTGTTAATCCTACTGTCCCTAATTTCGATAAACAGCTGGAAAGGAAAAAATGAATGATGAATTGCCAAAACAGCTAGAAGAAAAGTACAAGTGGCTGGAAGAGAAATTTAGAGCAATGGAATGTACCGAGAGCTACTATGGGATGGATGCTAAGGAATTGAGAAATACAATGGAACTAGTAGCCCCGAAGCTCATATTACCATGTTTTGTAGGCGGATGACTGGGTATGTTAGTAATGACCAGTTGCTAATACATTACTTTCAAGATAGCCTCACAGAGGCAGCATCCAAGTGGTATAATCGATTGAACTGTACCCAGATTAATTCATGGAGAGATCTAGCACAGGCATTTATAAAGTAGTACAGTCATGTGACTGACATGGTACCTGATAGGATCACTCTACAGAACATGGAAAAGAATCCCAGTGAAGGTTTTAGGCAATACGCACAGAGGTGAAGGGAGGTCGCCGTCCAAGTTCAGCCACTGCTCTTGGAAAGGGAAATGACAATGCTATTTATAAATACATTAAAAGCTCTGTTCATCACACATATGTTAGGGAGTGCCGCAAAAAGCTTTTCTGACCTAATCATGAATGGTGAAATGATTAAAAGCGCCATAAGGAGCGGAACGATTGATGCTGGAGCAAATAACAGAAGGCAAGCCTCAAAAGAAAAAGAAAATAAGGTGACCAGTGTGAATACATACAGCAAATCGATTGTTAATCATCAGGGTTCATCAAGACAAGAATCAGGTGTGAAGCAAGATACTGAAAAGCTCCAGTTCATGCCAATTCCAATGTCGTACAAGAAGCTGTATCAAAGCTTATTCGATGCATATGTTGTTCCTCCTTTACATGTGAAGCCTCCGCAGCCTCCATATCCCAAATGGTATGATGCAAGTGCACAATGCGATTATCATGGGGGAATTACGGGACACTCAATAGAGAATTGCATTACCTTCAAAAAGCTAGCTGAAAAATTCCTTAACATGGGTATGGTTAAGTTGAATGGCTCATTTAATACAGAAAATTCGCTACCCAATCATGATTGACAATGGGGTGAATGCAATATATGAAGAGATGTTGGGAAATGTTCACATCAATGACATATAAGAAGACACAAATGAAAGGGGGACCTTGTTAGATATCCGCCCCTATAAATCTAAGAGTGTTCTAAGTAATTCAATTGCGGAAGAAATCCCTGTAGTTTTTAGAGCTTATTTAGAGTAATGTTCAGAACATTTTTGTTGTTTTTAGCCTAAAAATGATAGAAATTCCTTTGTGAAATAGGCTCATGTTTGAACGTCATTATTCTCATAAAATACATCTTTGTATTCATTCTTTGCGAATAACTATTCTTTCAATCTTTTGGATTTTCTTTCACATCATTCTTTCATTCATAATTATATTGTACAAATAATTATTCGTAAATTCACACATTCTTTGGTATATTCTTTTGTACTTACTATGGGTCCCCAGATATCAATGACATGAGTGATGCTGCTACAGACTTAGAATCTCCTTTTGAGCGAGATATGTGTTTAGAGGGATCTCATGACTTTGAAGATGACGTAGATTGTAGCCTATTTCTAAGCTTGTTAAGGATGGTAGAACAAGTCGAGAAACGGATTTTACCTTGCAAAAAATCATTGGGATACATGACTTCTCCTTATATGGGGCATGAAAGTCATTTGGTCGATCCAGCCAAAAGATTCTGACGGTCATCGATTCATCTTTGTGATCGTCAATTGCTTTACTAATTGGGTGGAAGCTGCCTCATATGCTAATGTCACAAAATAGACAGTTAGCAAATTCTTGAAGAATCATATAGAATGCCAAAAGGATCATATCTGACAATGTACTAAATTTGAACAACAGCACAATTAATGCCATATCACCCAAAAAAAACTCTATGCCGGGACAATGCCTTTCGCTTGGGCCCATCGCGGTTTTGCCTATTGAAGATAAAATTCTTTCTTAGTTTTTGAATCCAATTCCGATTGAAGAGGAATGTTCAAAGTTGTCCATCATGGTCAAATGCTCAAAAGAAAATGATGCAAGTTCACAAAAAAGGTCCGTCCTAGAGAATTCCTTGAGAGGAACCTGGTATTGAAGAAGATCCTTCCCACACAAAAAGAACTTCATCCCAAGCTGGGAAGGACCTTATGTGGAAGGCCTTATTTGGAAAAATGTCGATTATGATAAAAAATGATAACAAGGGCATGCCTAATCTTATGAGTTCAGATTCAATCAAAAATATTTTAAAATATAAAAAAAAAAGAGAGAGAGTGAAAAGAAGAAAGAAAATAGAGAGGCCAAGGTAAAAACCCGCAAAGGGCGCCTTGAGACCAAAGGGGATTTGAGTTGAAAACCCGAAAAGGGCGGCTCAAATATTGATCAGAATGGGGCATGAGGTGATCAGAGTAGTTCAAATTTTGATCAGATTGGGGCATATGATGATCTTGAATCAACAGGAAAGGGTAGACAACATCTTGGGACATCGACAGAGTACTATAGATCTCCTAAACACATTTCAAACTCAGAAAGTTTGTATAGAGAAGTTCAAGCTGCGATATCTGGGGCATCCAATTTTTATATTGAATTTGCTATTCTTGGAATACTTCATTCTTTTCGAAGATACACATTCCCAATCAATTTCTTTGTTATCCTTATTTACAATTTTTTTGATAATCTATTCCTTTCGAGCTATGCTCAAAACCAATTGTATTCTCATCCATTGTTATACCCCTTTTGCAAGCATGTTGTATTGGAATAATGATTAATGGACTAATAAAACTTTCGCAAGGGAAGTTTGGCATATTATTCTAGAAATTTCTAAATAATACAGTAACCTGAAACAGGACTATTGTTTAGAACGCACCATGTTTAAAGGTTGGAAATCTAAAAAGGAATAGTCTAAATTAGGATTTTCTCTTTGGATTTTGTTGTTAAAAACATTGATTGAACAAAATGACAAAGCTTAAATAAACAAGTAAGCAATGATCACCAGACAGTAGGAAGAGGTTTTCTCGAAGAAGAAAGCCTTCATTTATGCATGAGCCTTTGGTACGATACCTTGGGAATGGTGTAAGGGACCAGAGAGATTTAGATCCTATATCCTTGAACTGTGATAGAAGATGATCGAGAAAAAGCCATATATTCCTACCTTTGGGTTACAGTGAGAGAATGATGGTACAAATTTTGCGCCCCAATGGATTGAACTTTGAGGTTTACAGTGGGGGGCAACCTGACTAAATGTTTCTTTAGAAAAGCCAGCCAAGCAAGAAGGCGTTGTAGCACATCAGTGTTAAAGCCTTAATAAACTTCGAGCAATGACAACCTAAGTGGGATCATTCTTAGAAAAAAATATTATGCATTCGTGCGAACACCATTCACACATGACTAGTTAGGAGCATTTGATTCATTTTATGCCATCCTAATCATTAGGCATAATTAGGTTCATTATACAGGTCATGTTCCCCAGAGAGCAGATCTTGTCTTCATGTATTGGCGTGAAGTAGATCGAAGATAGCAGGTCCTGTCTTTGTAGCCAAATTTAGGTATTAGGGAAGCAAGTCTCAAGACTTAACCTTTGTGTCTCAAGACGAAGGATTATGTATCGATACATTGGCCCATTTATCAAAACATAACTTGTAGATTTTATAGTTTGGGACCCTAATAAATATCGTAAGGCCTATTTGAACTTGATTTTTGTTTGTTATGACTTGTAGTTGCTTGAAATGATTTATACTTTGAATAAAACTCAAGTTTATACTCTATGTTTGATTAACCGTTGTCGCTCCGACGACAAATGTACTAGTCTTTATTTAATAAGGCCTCTAAACCCAATAATTGGCATTACAATATATACCGGAAACACTTTGTTATTTACCGGAAAATGTGATTTTTTTACTAAGCCATTTAAGACTTTATTAGAAAGAAAAAACTCTGACAACAAGAAAAGGAGATACAAAGAAAAAAAAGCCTCCAAAAACACAACACTCATACTCGAATACACCCCAAGACCCAACAAGAGAACACCCGAAAATACTTCACAATTCATAAAACAAACATCAAAACGACCTCAAAGCAGAAAAACAGACCACCAAGCTTAACGGAAACAACAAACTCAACAATCAGAAACAAAGACTCAGACCATCATTGTAGTTAGGCACCCCAACCATCTCGTACATACCAGAATTGCCTCCACACTTTAGTAATAAAAGTCTCTCGAGGTCTATATCATCCATAGTTAGATCAACAAAAAAAATCATTGTCGATAAGCACCTCAAGACAAAAGCACTGTAGTAAAAAAAGACCACGAAGAACCTAGCTCACACTCCAAATTTAATCTTCTCTCTTCAATTTCTACTAAGTCCTTATTGAAAGTCTCTTAACGTCTGTGTAATCGACAACAAGATCAACAAAACAAACCATTGTTGATAAGCACCTCAAGACAAAGCACCTTATTAAAAAAACCACTGCAAAGAACTTAGCTAACACTCCATATTTAATCTTCTCTCTTCAATTTCTACTAGGTCCTTATTAAAAGTCTTTCAATGTCTATATAATCGACAACAAGATCAACAAAACAAACCATTGTCAATAACCACCTAAAGACAAAACACCTTATTAAAAAAAACCGCAAAGAACCTAGCTAACACTCCAAATTTAATCTTCTCTCTTCAAATTCCATTGATCCAAAAACCCAATTTTTTTCCCAAGGCCCCATGCCTTCACCACTTCCTAAAACTTGAAATTATTATTTACAATTACTTGCAACATCATCTTTCAATTAGGTTTTTCACAACAACTAAGGAATAGATAAAACAAGTAGTAATAATACATGATCTTCAATCCCATGGTTGTCACCGTATTGGTACATGCATTGAGCAATCCTTACTAGGTTCAATGCAATATGTTTAAACGGAAGAGATAAGGGGGATTGAGACATTAGATATTCTCCATTCATCCTTTTCCATGTTGCATCAATTAACTTCTTTACATGCTCATGAGCTTCCACTTCAGAACAACCAGTTTCATGCATGTAACATTGGATAGATTTGGGGACATCACCTCTTTTAAGTTCATCCTAATCAACCAAATCCATGCGAAGAACAAGTATTAGATATGCGAATCAAACAAAAAACAATGAACTAAGGAGTGTGCATATATTGCATACCATTGATGTCCCAAGATCATCAGCAAGTCGGAAAATTATGGCCGAGCAATAAATTAGATTGGAATCTTCCTTCCAGTACTCCAAGCACTCCTTTGTTGTTAGATTTGATGAGGAAAAAATATGTGATAGCACTAAGGGAACCGCAATAGAAATCCATGCATTATGCATGTACTCGTTTAATGTGGGTATGTATCCACTGTAATACCACTTTGCCTCCACTAAGTAAGCTTTGCATAACTCTGCCCACTGAATACATGATAACTCTATTTTAATATGTAAAATTAAAGGAAATAGTTATGGATCAAAACAGAGATCTAAGCTTAGTACCGCTTTCTTCAATAATGGAATGGTATGAAATCCATGTTCCTTGAGATTATCAAATGCTATTTCGTTTATGGAGTTGTAAAGAGCAAAGAAACATATCTTCATATATTCTGGGAGAAGCTCCATTGCATTTATATCCCATCTAAAATATTAAACACAACTTAAAAAGGTTCTTGTTTATAATTAACTTAGATTTGGACTTTTTGATACCAACCTTACCCAATCACTGAAGTGGGGGACAAGAATATTAAACTTTAGAAAATTCATATCATACCTCTCAACAGCTTGAGTGAAGAGCTCTAACTCATCCAATGTACCATACACATCATACACATCATCAATACTTGTTATTAATGCGATAACCTTTGTTAGAGTTCTTCTAAGGTTCCCAAAATGAGGATCAAATGCAATGCCTACTGTCCATAGAAAGTTTTCCATCAACATGTCTCTTGCAAAGGGTAGCTTTTCTCCCAGACCTATGTCCCTCCACCACCTGCACAATCGTTTCATCTCAAAAGATTAGATGACAAATATATGTGTGTGTGTATTTAATTAATAAAATTCCATTCTTTGTTAGACCATGGATGCACTTACTTGGAAGCGTATTTTAGATCATCCTGGTACACTGCTTGCACAATATTAAAATCCAATTTAGCGAGCTCCAAAAGAATAGGATTTCTTTTCTCTCTTTTCTCGTACACATCTATAAACCACCTGGCTTCTAACCTTGACACCCTCCAATGTAGAGGAAGTTCCAGGGCATGCTCCACTAGCATCCTAACATATTCATCTAATTTCTTTTGCTTCAGATATTGTTGAAGCTGTTTAGCTGCGAAATGCCTTGCAGTGTCTAAGATACCTTCATCCTCCATGGAAAGGTATGAAGCTTCATACAAGTTTAGAAGCCCTTTGCAGTCCTCACAAAGACTCGACTTGAAATTCCCCATCTCGTCCATGAAACCGGAGAAAACCTCTGCACGTATAGAAAATTTTATATGTATATTACTATTACTATTTTTACAGCAGTTTGTTTTAAACAAAATCTCTGCACTTCTTACCTTCAGTTAAATTATAACCATGCTGCCTTAGGAGTCTAAATTCAAGTGCTGTAGCATATAAGTTGCCTTCCTTCCATAAAGCCTTGCTCTGATCAGCCCTTATATGGATATCCTCCAAAATCCTCTTGGTTTCATCCTGAAAATGATAAGATAAACCGAGCCTCTGCAAGGTATCGATCAGCTCAAGCTTCTCTAAAGGGTCCATAACTTTCTCAAGCATCATTCTCACTTCGCCCAGAAGTCTGATTGCTTGTTCATTAAATGATTCCCCCTGGATGGGTAGTAAATATATTCTCAGCTTGGATAAAATATAAATTTTGTAACTTCAAAGTAATTGGCGTGCAAATGTTCAGTTCTAAGTTTTAACTACTTATTACAACAAGAAGCAATGTAAATAATATAAATACAC
The DNA here is from genome assembly GCA_008044935.1 of Gossypium turneri. Classification (NCBI taxonomy): domain Eukaryota; kingdom Viridiplantae; phylum Streptophyta; class Magnoliopsida; order Malvales; family Malvaceae; genus Gossypium; species Gossypium turneri. The sequence continues at coordinate 34,815,107 of CP032579.1, read as the reverse complement.
CAGATAGTCACTCTTGAGCGACTGAATATAATCGTACTCCCAAGTAGGAGGATGGTAATTAGCAGACCGTCTAACAATTTTTTGATCCGAATCATTGGCTTTAGCAACAGATTTGGAGGCTCGGACAACACTCAAGTTGTTGACATTTGATCTGTTGGAGGTGCCTTTCGTATGCAATCTGATGAAACTGCTGCTAGGAACTGCAGTTAGGAGACTAAGGGCCATGAAAAAGTTCCACTTAGGCAATTTCAAATAAGTGATTCAACTTTAGAGCTTAGATGTACTTCACTTTCAGAAAAGAAAAAAAAAAATTCAACTTTCTGCAAAAACCGACGCATGCCACCACCATGTATATATAATCAGTTAATTCTATTTTCTTTTTATTATATTTAGAAGTCAAATTGTCTTTTCAAAGCCTTTTTAACTTCTCAAAACCAAATAAAGCTTGAAGCGAAGAGTTGCCGTACAATTTGGCTTAGTAACGTGGCAGGTTGGTGATGATTACATAAGGATTTAGATGAAAATAATGATAAATTTACTGGAAGTTTCATAAAACACTAGATAATTATGGCTTGCAAGCTAGTAACCTTATCTTTGATTAAGTTGATTAATTATGAATCTGGTATGAGTTTAAGCATACTTATCCATAAGCTAAAACGGTTTAACCAAGCCTATAAATATGTAAGCATAATGTGTATAGAAAGAATAAGTGGTGTGAGTAAAAGAAGAAGAAAAAAAGAGTGTAAGATAGAAAACTAGCAGCAACTAGTACAGAGAGAAAAAAAAAATATTTGTATTGTGTAATATTTGTGTGTAATAAAATTATTTTTCAATTATTAATTCTCCATACACTTCCAACAAGTGGTATTGGAGTTAGGTTCGTGTCGACGTCACAATGGGAAACATGATTCAACCGCAGATCCTGAAATCGACAAAGACAATTTATGGAAATTGGAGCATTCAAATGAAGGCTTTGCTTGATTCTTAAGATTGTTGGGCTATTGTTGAAGAAAGATATGTCCAGCCTGAAAATGCAGCTGTCGAAGTGGTTTTGACAAACGAGGAAAAAAGGGCATTGAAAGAAGTTCGTAAAAAAGATAAGAGAGCGTTTTTCTTTATTTTTCAAAGTGTTCATGAATCAACCTTTGAAAACATTTCAAATGCGAAGACATCAAAGGAAGAATGGGGGATTTTGCAAAAAATCCCTTCGAGTGGAAAAAGCAAAAAAGCTACACTTACAAACCCTTAGAGTCGAATTTGAGATGTTGAAGATGAAAGTTTCAAAAATGTTGATGATTATGTCACCCGAGTGAAAGTGGTGGTAAATGAAATGAAAAGGAATAGAGAAAATTTTGATGACGTAAGAGTAATAGAAAAAAGTTTGTGGTCATTAACACAAAAATTTGATTATGTGGTTGCTATCATTGGAGAATCAAAATATTAATCACAAATATCAATCAAAGAACGTGTGGGTTCCCTCCAAGCCTATGAGCATAAAATCAAGCAAAATGATGATACTGGAAATTTGGAGCAAGTCTTGCAAAGCAAGTTGTCCTTCAATAAAAGTGGATCTAGTAATAGTTTTGGACAAGGTTCAAGCAATCGTGGAGGATATAGAGGTGGACGAGGAACACCTGGACGAGGCAATCAATTATATGATAGAGGCCAAGCAAATGAAGTGTATCAGACATCAATTCATAGAAGAGGAGTTCGAGGCTGAGGCGAAGGTTGAGGTAAAGGTAGAGGTAGTTTTCAACAAGGAAATAAATCTCAGATACAATGTTATAATTGCAATAAATATGGTCATTTTTAGTTATGATTGTAGACCAACTCCAAAGATGGAGGAGAGAAATCATGTAGCAACAACTAAAGAAGAAGAAAACGTGGAATCTAGTACATTCCTCACTTATAAAGAAAGTGAAAAATCAAATAAAAATATTTTGTATCTTGATAATTGTGCCAGTAATCACATGTGTGGTCAAAAGACTTATTTTTAGAGTTGGACGAGAATATTCATAGACAAGTAATGGTTGGAGATAAATTGCACACCACGATCATAGGTAAATGAAAAGTCACAATTACACAAAAGAACGGAGAAAAGAAGTGAATATTAGAAGTTTATTGATTACCAACTTTGAAAAAGAACATCATCAGCTTGGGAAAGCTTCTAGAAAAAGGATATCAAGTAAATATGATTGATCACACGCTTTCCCTAAAAAATAAAAGTGGTGAATTTATTTCCCAAGTTGATATGACGAGTAATCATTTGTTCACTATTGTATTGAATATGGAAAGGTGAACTGTATGAACAATGCAATCAAATATGATTTATGGTTGTGGCATTTAAAGTTTGGACATCTTGGATTTTTTGGTATGAAACTAGTGTCAAAAGAAAATATGGTAAATGGATTGCCAGAAATTAATCTTCTTGATCAACTGTGTGAAGCTTGCATTAAAGGAAAACAACACAGACAAAGTTTTGAAGTTAGAAAATCTCGACGAGCTAGGAGACCATTAGAGATTGTGCAATGCGACATAGCAGGTCATTTTGATATACCATCACTTGGTGGAAACAAGTACTATCTTTCTTTAATTAATGATTTTAGTAGAAAAAGTTGGATATATCTTTTTAAAACAAAATCAAAAGCACTTGACAAGTTTATCGAGTTCAAAGCTATGGTAGAAAAATAGAGTGGACATTATATTAAGATACTCAAAACTGATAGAGGAGGTGAGTATACTTCAAAGCTATTTGAAAGCTTCTGCAAGAAGTATAGGATCATTTACTAGTTCACAATTCCGTACACGTCACATCAAAATGGAGCCACTAAAAGAAAGAATTGCACTATTTTTTATATAGCAAGAAGCATGGTTAAAGGTAAGCATTTACCAAGAAATTTCTAGGCTGAAGCTATTCAATGTGTTGTTTACTTGTTGAACCGATGTCAACAAAAAGTGTGAAATACAAGACGCCAAAATGAAGCCTGGAGCAATCAAAAGTCGTAAGTTGGACATCTCAAGATTTTTGGATGCATCACATATGCTCATGTTCCTGACCAAATGAGAAAGAAGCTCGACAACAATGAATGAAATGTATTTCCATTGATTATGGAAAAAGAAGCAATGCATATAGACTATACAACCTTCTTAACAATAAAGTTATTATTTCAAGAAATGTTGAATTCGATGGAGCTGATTACTTGAGATGGAGCGAAAAAGAAAAGAAAATTGAAAGATTATTTTTTAGTGATGACAACGATGATGACTTCATCAATCAAGATGAACAAGGTGGTGATCAAAGCCCTCCACCAAGTCCTATTGCAACAACTCTTACAATATTGTCATCACCAATCAACAGCAGTATCAGTAGCTCGGAGGAAACAACTACAAGAATGCGTAGTTTACACGATATTTATGATGTCACAGAACCCATAGAAACGATTATTAATTATTCCTTATTCTATTTAATGACAGAATATGATCCAATAACATATGAAGATGCAATTGAAGATGTCAAATGGAAGAACGCAATGGATGAAAAAATTGCAGCAATAAGAAGAAATGACATGTGGGAGTTAACAAGTCTACCAAAAGGACTAGTCCAATTGGATTCAAATAGGTGTACAAGATGAACACCAACAATGAAAAAAAATTGGAGAAATACAAAGCAAGACTAGTTGAAAAAGGCTACAAGCAAAGACATGGAGTAGAATATGATGAAGTATTTGCTCCAGATGCCAAAATTGAAACTATAAGGCTTTTCACGACAATTACAGCACAAAATAAATGGAGGGTTTGTCAGATGGACGTAAAGTTAGCATTCCTTAATGGCTACCTAGAAGAAGTTTACATCGATCAACCACTTGGATATAGAAAACAAGGACAGAGAGACAAAGTCTATAGCTTGAAGAAAGCTTTATATGGACTAAAGCAAGCCCCGACAGCATGGAACATAAGAATAGATGAATACTTTCAGAAGCACGGGTTCATGAAAAGCCCATACGAGCATGCCCTATATACGAAGAAAAATGGAGTTGGTTACATCATGATCGTGTGCTTATACATGGATGATATTATTTCATGGGAAACAATCCAGGTATGTTCAATTACTTTAAGAAAGCTATGTCTAAAGAATTTGAAACTACAGATATTGTAACACCTTCTGATTCAATGATTTGATTACCGAACTAAGGTGTTACCGAAGGACTTAAAACAATACGCAAATATAAAAACAAAGGGGTTTCATTGAAAAATTTTCAAATATAAAGCAATGATGTTAACTCGCTACTTTGCGGATTTTAATTTGAAGGCATAAACCACAACAAAAATAAGAGCGCAGATTGTACAGAATTGAAGTCACTTTTTGGTTGAGTCCTCTAGGATCCGCGAGAACCTAAAACTTCCTGAAATGGAAAAGAAGAGACTAGGTAACTTCAAAATGAATTTAGTGAGTTTCGAAAATAAGCAACAACCTTCCAAGAAAAAGTTTCAAGGTTTGAAGTTCATTGTTGCTTAATGGCAGACATTATCCGCTCCTTAGTATAATTCAATGGAGAATACCATACTCGTTAGTAACAGTTTACGTACAGACACTTTTCTTACTAAGCACAGTTTTCATGCAGAACTTTACGTAATACACACATACTATGTGTGGATAGTTCATGGACCCTTCCTTCTGTTAGCTTATAATCCATTCAACACCTCGAAGCGCTACAGTTCTAATATCACGATATCGCTCTATAGAACCAGTATTTCATTTATCCAACCGAACCTCTTTAAATCCTCCATGTTAATTCAAACACCTATGTGTTTCCTCGCAAAGCCGAGGTCATTCACCAATCTCGATTTGCATTTACATGCCATACTGGAGGCAAATCACATACCATTTCAATATGTTTGTGCATTTCTCCCAATACAATCACACATCCACGATTTACCTCTATTACCCCCTTTCACCATTCCAGATATGGAGCTTGAGCACCAAGGAAGAAATATCAACTTTAATCATACATGCACATTCATTTAAGTTTACTAACTGAAACTTGTTATCATGAGAATACATATGCAACGTCACACAACAATATTTTACCATGCATTATGACCTTCGTTCCACAAGACTAATCTACTACTGGAAACAAACAATATTTAGAATTAACCACCCTTAAAATTTTAAGGATTTTACCTGGACAAACATCACTTAGTTGAGTTTATTCATTTATTGTTATACACAAAAGTGAAAAGGAACTCATTAGAAAACTTTAGGGTAAGCTTTATCTACTATACGAGTTCTTTCCCTTTCGTACTAAGGTCTTCTCCCGAATCTTTAATGAAAACCAAAGGATCAGTAACATGCAACAATTATTTAGAAGGAAGTTTTCTTCACTCTAAAACTTTCGGTGAAAATCTATATAACCGATTTTAGCTAGCCTTTCAATTCCTATATTAAACTAAATGACTTAAGAGATTACCAGCAATTAGCTTGAAAAGGGTAGTTTCAAAATGAGCTATGGTAACTGGTTCCTCCTTAGAAAATGAAGAATATTCTAAATTTTCTCTAGAGGAAATAATACGGATGAAAAGAAGGAAAATAAAGTCTCTCATCTTTTAAACTTGTGCCTAAATATATAAGAGATTTAACCCATATCCCACACTGATCAAGATTCCTAACCATTATTCCTCCACACGCGATTCCACTAATTAATCACCTTTATTGAGACTAACCAGGTGTCAAGCAAAATGAGACTTTTCCCTTCTTAAGATTGGACACGTATCTATTACGTGTCCCACTTACTATGGTTTTCTAAAATGAATTAATAAATACACAATTTAACTCATAATTTGACAGGTTCGCTAGCGAAATAACTCACCAAACACAAGAGTTTGCCAAACGCCAGAGTCCGCCAAGTGCGAATTAAGAGTCCGCAATATGGCGGAACACAACGAACAATCTGAATAAATTGTGCTAATATTACAACTAGTCTATTCCTGTGAATTAAACTAGTTCATACACAATTCCCTTATCATACCACTAAGTTAACAGTCCAAAATGTTGATTTGAAAACTTAGGGTTTGAAGGATAGTAATGAAATGTCATACTTTCTTGGAGTCGAAGTGAAACAAATGAAAGATGGAATATTGTCTCAGAAAAAGTATGTAAAACAAACTCTAAGAAAATTTAGAATAAAGATTGCAAGCCGGTAGCCACACCAGCACAACCAGGCATGGAATTAAGTGTTGGTTTGTCTAGAGAGTCAGTAAATCCAATGTTGTTTAAAAGCATCATTGGAAGTTTAAGGTACTTGACTATCACGCGGCAAGATATCATGTACGCAGTGCGAATAAATAGCAGATACGTGGATAAGCCAAAACAAGATCACCTGATTGCAGCAAAGAGAAATTTGAGCTATGTAAAATGTATGATGGATCATGGTTTAATTTATACAAAATTACAAAGTTCAAAATTGGTTGGCTATTTAGATAGTGGTTATGGTGGTGACTTGGATGATCGCACAAGTACATCTAGATATTTATTCCATATTAGCTCCACGACATTTTCATGGTCATAGAAAACGCAACAAACAGTAGCCCTTCAAACATGTGAAGCATAATAAATGGTTTTTGCAACGTGTACGTGTCAAGAAATTTGTTCCAATCATAATTTATGTTGACAACTAGTCCACAATATCTCTTGCAAAGAATCCGGTGTCTCATAGTCGAAGCAAGCATACCGACACAGAATAAAAATGTAGAGTTAATTTACAGTAGAACAAAAAACCAATTGGCAGGTATTTTCATGAAACCATTAAAAGTAAACATATTCATAAACTCAAAGAAAAGCTTGGAATGAAAGGTCGATTTAAGGGGGAGTGTTAGATTTCAAACCGACTTCTGAAAGCCAATAAAGCTTCAAGCCAAGAGAGGTTGTACAATTTGACATAGTAATGTGGTAGCTTGGTGATGATTACTTAATGACTAAGATGAAGATATTGATAAATTTGATGGAAGTTTCATGAAAAATTAAAGGATAAGGATAATGGATAATTATGGCTTGCAAGGTGACAACCTTATCTTTGACTAAGTTGACTAAGTATGAATGTGTAAGAGATAGAATAAGTGGTGTGAGTAAAAGAAGAAGAAGAATAAAAAAGAGTGTGTATGAGATAAAAAAAACTAATAGTAGCTATGACCACCTCCAGATGTACTAACATCCAGAGTATGAATATTGCTGTAAAAGATAGATTAATGAGGCAGTATCCACAAGTATACGAGTACGGTTGTAATATAGTTACAACGGAGTAGTTGAGTACTCCGAGGATCGTACCTAAGGGAGGCAAGTACTAGATGTAACAGCTCGAATTTTGGGATAGTCCGAATAGTGGTTTCGGGACCACAAATTCGAAGAGAAAAAAATTATTTTCATTATATTTTTATGGTCTACGATTTTAAAAAATGATTTTATGAAAATTTCAATTAAAAATTTTGACGTTTGGGCACTCAATTTAGTCAAAAGGACTAAATTGTAAAAAGTGCAAAAGTTGAGTTCTACATGATAGAAGTGTCCAATTGTTATGAAATTTTAAACTAGAGGTCCTTAAATGGTAATTAGACCATTTTTTAACTTGTTGGACAAAAATGGACAAGAGATAAGTGAAATAGGAAATTTTTAAGTTGGGGGCATTTTGGTCATTTAGTAATTAAAAGAATTAAAAAGGCCAAAACAGCCAAAAATTTGTCCATCTTCTCCATGGTGAACGATATCAGCAAGGGGGAAGCCATATTTAGGGTTTTCAAGCTTCCAAGCTCCATAGTAAGTGATTCCAAGCCCCGTTTTTAATGTTCTTTACGTTTTTAGAGTCCCGATAACTTGATTTAGCTTATTCTAGAAATAATTTAATCTAGGGTTCATATTTGGAAAAATACCCTTAGGTGAAATATGTTTATTTTGATGTTTTATGGTAGAATCTGAAGCTTTAAATTATGTTAAATAACTTTTGCTAGCCGATTTTAAGTGAAAATGAGTAAAATGACATAATCGGTAAAAATACCTAATGTTCATAAGTAAGTGTTAGAGTGGGAATTTGATGTTGCCATAGAAGGGAAAAATGTTCAGCATGACATAAAACATAAGAATAAGGGATGAAGTTTAATTTCTGAGCTTTGGGGCAAATTGTAAATATGCAAAAGTTTAGGGGCAAAATTGTAATTTTTCCAAAGTTCGAGTCAAGGACTGTTTTGATGAATGTGAGTGTTAGATAAGTTAAAAGTGTAATTATAAGTCAATAAAGACAAAGAATTGACTTTGATTATTGAAAAAGAAAAGTGAGAAAAAGTGAGAAATTCCCAGTTAAACCTTCGAAAAAAACAGGGATACAAATGAAGTGACAGAAATGATCATATGTGTGGCACAGACTGTGTGTAGGCCACTATGTGAAAGTGAATGTTATGGTCACGTGTGTAGTACTATGTGCAGGCTACTACGTGTACCAGAAAGATAGGTCGCTGTGTAGTACTATGTGCAGGCTACTACGCGTACTAGATAGCTTCGATCACGTGTACAGTACTATATGCAGGCTACTACGTGTATCGTATAGTGATGGTCACATGTGTAGTACTATGTGCAGGCTACTATGTGAACCGATATTATTAATTATAAGGTGGTTGCTATGTACTGATCCCACCGGATATCATTGATTACAAAGGGTGGTTGCTGTGTGCTGAATCCACCGTGTATCTGTTATTATTCCGAAGTGTTCATCGGGAAATCGACTAAGTGAAAATACATGAGATCATGTAATGATTAAGTGTGATTTAATGATGAATATTTGTGTGGAATTGAATTGAATAATGATTGAAAGTGAAAAAGTGAAATTATGAAAAAGTAAAATTAGCAACAAAATAGTTTTGGATAGTAACAATAGTGTGACTTTTAAAAATCACTAAAAATGGTGGAAATTGAATTAGAGAGTGAATAAGATATGAAATGAAAGCTTAATGAGTCTATTTTTACATAAAAGAAATAGAGTTATATATTTTGAGATATTTGAATTTTAGTGAGGCAAGGTTGGATTGATTTCGAAATCCCCTATTCTGAATTTGGAAAATAATTAAAAATTGTACAAAAATAATTATGAGTTATAATTTATATTCTTATAATATTTAATGAGTCTATTTTCAAATGAAATAAACGAAAATATCATCTGAATTCTGTACAATGAGATAATTCATTTTTAGTGAAGAGAGGTTAGAGATGTTGAGCAGTGAAACAGGGGTGACTCTAAAGAATAAACTGTACTAATTGGATAAGCCAAAAATTCTAAAACTTTTATTGTAAGAATATATGTGAGTCTAGCTTTAGAGAAAATTAACGGAACTTAATTTGGAGCTCTGTAGTTTTGGTAAAAATAATTAGTGACTCTAACTAGACTAGATAGCTTTGAAATTAAATATAAGTGAATAGTGAAATTATGTATAATGCTATTTAAGCATATTATATACATAAAGGATGTGGGATGGAGAGGAGGAGGAGGACAATAAAGTATATGAATGAATTGTGTATAATTGGTTAAATGCCTGATTATAATCGATAAATGTTGAAATAGGAGTGATGCTTATATTGGTGCATTACTGGTCATGGTAAACTCATGAGAGAAAAGAAAGTTTCATAGAATATGCATGTGGTATATTTGGCATGAAATGATTTCATGAGTAGCTAATGAATTAACTCATGTTGGTAAGTTGATGCATAATTATAGTATTCAAATATATACATATTTGTAATATTTTGCTATGTGATTCGGAAAAAGGGGAATAAATAGCATACTGAAAATTCGACCATGGTGCTAGTTTATGTTAAAGGAGTGTTTTATGGCACATCTTAAGTAATGGAATGTTATGAATTTTGAGATTAATTTGCTAGTCAAATAAATGACAATTGAATTGATTACGTATTCGTAATTTTGACATATGCTTGGTATATGAAACATAATAATATATCCTTGAATAAACTTTAAGTATTTGAATGACATGGATTTGATGGTGATAAGATTCGAACATTGAATTCATGAAGCACAGGTGATGTATTATTGTTGAGTGATAGCTTGGTTCGAGAAATTGGTTAGGTAAACGTTAAGTGAAAGCATTTATGGATATAGAAGAAAATTTGGAGTGAATATGAAATTTAGCTCAATTAAATGATTTCATCAATTAAACATTGTGTGTACCAGAATGTGTGAGTGAATTACATATTCGTAAATTGACATTCAAAGTTCAGTTAGTGATATATGAAAATAACATGAAAAGATTTATGATTGTGATTAATATTGATTCTGACTTAAAGTGGATTCTTCAATATTGGATTGATTTAACGGATATATTGAGCATATGAATAGGTATGTATTGGGCCTCGTAAACCCTAATTAGCGACTCGAAGATAATAATTTGAAAGTTTTTAATTTGGATGAAATTTTATAACTCGGTTTAATATGTTTATAAGTGTTTTTATTCTGGTAATGCCTCGTACCCTATTCAACATAGAATACGGGTAAGGGGTGTTACAATGTGACATCACCAGATTCGGCCCTAATGTTTAGGCCGGGTTTGGGGTGTTACATTTAGTGTTATCAGAGCTATGGTTTAGTCGGTTCTCGGAATAACATAACGTATGTGAGTTCAGCTATATATGTCATATTATTACTCGTGATAGTGTAATACCTTTTGGCTCTAAGGAAATTGTTCTGTAACACCCCTTACCCATATTCGACACCGGAATAGGGTACGAGGCATTACTAGAACACATACACTTGTAAACGTATTGAACCAAGTTATAAAATTCCATTAATTATTAAAACTTTCAAATTATTAACATGCTTTTATAATTCTTCACAATATAAATAATGCAACATTTCCTACCAACCACAATCGAGCTTCCGATAATCATCTCACTGCATCTAATAATTGTACATATTACCAATAATAATTTAATTTCAATAATAAAACACATACCTATATAACATTCATCATCGAATAACATTCACTTTAATTAAAATTATACAGAATATAGTTCATATGAACTTACCAAGCTAAATTATTGAAATACCAAAATTTAGGGACATTTTGGTAATTTTCTATTTTCTCGAATTTCCACCCAATCTTGATCTAAATTAATATTTCATGCAATTTACTAATTTAAATAATAAAACAATTCATTTCATGCAATTTGGTCACTTTTTGACATTTTTACAAATTTACCCTTAAAGTTTCACATTTGTTCAATTTAGTCCCTGAACCTAAAACATGTAAATTGGTCATTTTTAATGAAAACTCATTCTAGTTGAATAATCATATATTTTCCTCCTCCTCCTCCTCTCCATTTCACATCCTTAATGTATATAACATGCTTATAGGTAACATTATCTATAATTTCACCATTTACTTATATATTCATTCAAAGCTGTCCACTTGAGTCATAGTCACTAAATTATTTATTCTTGAGTTACAGAACTCCAAATTAAGATCTGTTAATTTTATTTGAAACTATACTCCCATATCTTCTTACCATAAAATTTTCAAAATTTTTGGTTTAGCGAATAAGTACAATTTATTCTTTAAAGTCATCCTTGTTCTGCTGTTTGACAGTTCCGACCCTTCTTCACTAAAAATTAATTATCTCCTCGTACAGAATTTGAATGATGTTACCATTTGTTTATATTGAAAATATACTCATTAAGGATTTAAAAATATAAATTTAAGCCTCTAATTATTTTTCTCCAATTTTTGATGATTTTCCAAAGTTAGTACAGGGGAACCCAAAATCATTCTGACCTTATCTCACAAAACATATTATATGTAATAATTTAAAATTCCATTACTTACATCGTTTATTCTATGAGAAACTAGACTCAATAAGCTTTAATATCATATTGTGTTCATCCTCTAACTCCATTTATACGATTTTTGATAGATTTTCAAAGTCAGACTACTACTGCTGTCTCAAAACTATTTAGTGTAAAATGTGGATAACTAAATTTATAACACTTTCCTTTCCTTTCTCTTCAATATTTTCCATCACTTTCTCTTATTTCCCTTTATTAACATAACAAGAATATAGAACCTTATATAATGAAACTCTACCTTAACATTAATTTCCTACTTTTTCAATAATATCAAACTCAAAAGTATATAAAAATCTTGATGTTCTTACCTTATGCCATTGATTTCAATCTTTAACTTGATTTTTTCCCTCCTCCTGCTTCTATTTCTTGAATCTAACTTGATATTCTAACTCCCCATAGTCTCCTTGTTATCTTTCTCTCTTGATGAATATGAAAATTCTTTTGATTTCTAAGTGAAAATGGTGAATTTTTGGTAAAAAGACCAAATTGTAATGAAAAGAAAGTTTCTCTCTTTCTTTTCTCTTCATACGTTAGTTGCATGGGGAAGAAGATGATGATTCTTCATCTTTTCTTCCATATATATACAATAAATAAAATAATAATAAAATAATAATAAAATAATAAAATAATAAAATATCATTTAAAAATTAAATTAAAATATTAATAAACTAATATTTATTTATTTAATCTAAAATATCTCCAATATCATCATTATTTTCTAGATTTCTCTTTCTTCTAATTGACCCTTTTTCCCTTTAGATCTTTGAAAATTCCATCCTTGAGTCATCACTTAATTTGGTAAAATTACAATTTAGTCCCTCATAATTCTTCATCTATTCAATTTGGTCCCAATTCATCCATCTTCCTTAGTTTCTAGATTATTCCACCCTTAAAATATTTACACTATTGGTCCTTCAACTTTTCATATTTACACTTAACCCCTCAAATTTTGAGTATTTACTCTTGGGTAACAAAACTTTTCTCACTTTTGCAATTTAATCATTTCTTGAATTAATATGTCATAATATACTTTCCAATGTTGACATAACTCAATTACCCTTTTTATCACTTTATTTCCTTATTTCACCATATTAGGGATATTATCTTACTTTCTTACTGTAGTAATTTTCGGGGTATTACAATTTCATAGCTAATTAACCCTTCTAGCTTCTAGAATTCAAATTCTACATTTTATACAAATAGGTCATTTCCTTAATTAATCACTAAATCGATAAAATTTTCATATCAGTATTTTCATGCAACCTTCCTATCATAATGCAACCCATGTCATAATTTTAAAATAAATTTTTCCTTGTCAGATTTGTGGTCCCGAAATCACTGTTCCATCTAGACCCAAAATCGGGTTGTTACATGTTCTGTTAAGACAGAGATGACTTCTAACCGAGCTACTTTCAATAATGCTGAAAATTTATATTGAGGTAATTGAAATGTGTTTATGAAGAAACGAAATTAGAAATGTATAAATAATGAAAGCATAAACTTAAAATTATATGATTGAATTTTTCCTCAGGTAAATTTGATTAAAGTTAATGAGTTCAATCAAAATATCTGTTTCCTTAAACTAATACGGTTAAAGGATCTTTGGTTTGCATGCTAAAAGAATGTTGAAAGATTGTGTGTTTGAGCTGTATCCTCAGCATGAAGAAAATAGTATCTTGATATGTTAGTGTTTGATAGTTGAAATCAATACAGTTGGTTTATTAAAGTGAATTGAATTATCGAGATGTGATTTGAGTTATATGTAACTAAGCATGTCCTCAGCTAAGAGAATAAATTCGGTGCACTTATGAGTATGAAGATAGATAGTCGGAATGAAAAAAAAATTCTATATTTCAGAAAGTATAAAAAGAGATGATCATAAGTTAAAAAAAAAAGCTTATACTGTGATAAGCTCATCCAAGTATGTTGGTGATTATACGATGCTATGTGCTAAACATATTTGATTAAGTGAATATGGTAAGCGAATTTACTTAAATAGATGGAATGTGTGTTTATGTATATCTGTTAGAATAAGTGAAATCAGTACGTGCATATGGTAGAATCTTATGTTTAATTATTAAGTTAAAGATAATAAGATATTTTGTTTTATGTCTTTACTATTAAACCATGAATATTATAATAGTATGAAAATTGATTTGGAAGATTAAATTGAGTAGAACATAAGAATGAGTACTTTCGTTCAGTGATATGTGATGAATTAACGAAAAAGACCATGGTTGGACCATGCAACATGTGATATGTGATTTCCGTATAAGACCATATCTGGGATATGGCATCGGTGTGATATGTGCTACTGTGTAAGACCATAGCTGGGCTATGGCATCAATATGTAAATATGTGTAAGACCATAGTTGGACTATGGCATAGAAAAAATGAAGTACTCAATTCTGTAAGACGTTCTCTAATTGAATAAATGTCGGTAATAGAAGCTAAGTATCAGAATTTAAATAGATATTAAAATTGAGCTCGAGTAAGTAAATTCATTGTGTGAAATTGTGGGTGACAGAAAATATTCATAATAAATAGATGTGTTAATTTGTTTAGACTGAACTACGTGGTAATGATGGTATTACATTGATGATGAATGCAAAGTCATGTATATATGTGTATCTATGAGAGTAAGTTAAAAGCTTTATGTCATCAACATCACCCCCTCATCAGTATTGTTTTATGACGAAAATTATCTTGATGAGACAGATATGTTTTTCAACTGAATTAATTCTGACAGTATAGAAGCAAACATTTAAATGTTTGAGTGAAAATGTATTGATTATGAGTTGAAACTCATAAAGGCATGGATCAAAGAGTATAACATTTTGTTAAATGTTATAATTATATGAGCACATGAGTTATGATATTTGGATTATGATGCTATATAGAAATTTCGATTATGAATTAGTGATTTGATTTGGCATATGAATTATGTGTTGAGAACAAAAGTGATTAAAAGCAAATGTTTATTAAATGCTTTGAGAATGTGAAATTAGTAATGAATTGACTATTTGTGATAGTATGTGTCATGCGCATTTATGTGTAAGATAAATTTGAGGCTTTACTACACTCACCCCCCATATTAGTAAAATGTTACAATGAAATTTGTAAGATTTGGGTTGAATAAGCTTACGAATTTAGTGTTATAGAAGTTTGTGTACGGAAGATTAATAATGTTGTCAGAAATGTGAATGAATTGGCAAATGAAGACAATATAAAAAAAAGGAGATATTGGATAGTTCAAAAAACTACTCAAATTATGCAAAGTTACTATCACAAAAGAAGTTAAATCCGATTAAATGATTTATTTAGGTATGTTATTTAAAGAAAGAATTAACCACAATCTTTTCTGGATTGATTTTTATTAGTGAAGAGATAATGTAAATTCTGATGACAGAATTAGACAATTGAATAATGTTTGTATTGCATTAATAGCCGAGTACAATAGCTATAATTGTGTAGTTATTATGATTCCTTTTAAACATTTTGTGTGTACAATTATCCTCAGAAGTATATGTGTCTGTTTAGTCTCAAAAAGAATTCTTATCATATGAGAACACTAGCTAAACATATTAATAGATGAAAGTATTATTGGTCTGTTTGGGTTATGTTTGACATTGCCAAGTCTTTTTCTGGTAATTATTCCCTTGTGTGAATATGAAAATTGACGGTGAAGTCCGAGTGAGGCTAATATATTGTTTCTACTGGTTATTGTTCTGTTGAGTATACGTGAAGTTATATTGCCTCTGTTACTTTAGATTCCAGTATTTATGAGTGACATTGATCTTTCTAGACATTTTCTGGGATATCATTGGCATGATATCATTCTATATGGATTGTAATTTTTCGATACTTTGTGTAGCTTCATATGCTGAAATATCGCTATCCTGATTTTCTTATGAATTTATGTGATTATCTATAAAAAGATATGAAAGTCCAAAATCATTTGTGAATTTGAAATGTACTGTGTGGAAGCAAATCATTAATCTACTATCTGGTAATATTTTCGAGGACAAAAATCCCTAAAGGGGGGAGAGTTGTAACAGCCCGAATTTTGGGCTAGTTAGAATAGTGGTTTCGGGACCACAAATTTGACGAGAAAATATTTATTTTTATTATATTTTTATGGTCTACGATTTCACAAGATAACTTCGTAAAAATTTCGTTCGAAAATTTCGACATTTGGGCACTCAGTTTAGCCAAAAGGACTAAATTGTCAAAAGTGCAAAAGTTGAGTTCTACATGTTAGAAGTGTCCAATTGTTATGAAATTTTAAACTGGAGGTCCTTAAATGATAATTAGACCATTAGTTAACTTTTTTGGACCAAAATTGATAAGAGATAAGTGAAATAGGAAATTTTTAAGTTGGGGGCATTTTGGTCATTTAGTAATTAAAAGAATTAAAAAGGCCAAAATAGCCAAAAATCTATCCATCTTCTCCATGGTGAACGAAATCAATAAGGGGGAAGCCATATTTAGGGTTTTCAAGCTTCCAAGCTCCATAGGAAGTGATTCCAAGCCTCGTTTTTAATATTCTTTACGTTTTTAGAGTCTCGGTAACTTGATTTACCTTATTCTAGCAATAATTTAATCTAGGGTTCATATTTGGAAAAATACCCATACGTGAAATATGTTTATTTTGATGTTTTATGGTAGAATATGAAGCTTGAAATTATGTTAAATAACTTTTGCTAGCCGATTTTAAGTGAAAATGAGTAAAATGACATAATTGGTAAAAATACCTAATGTTCATAAGTAAGTGTTAGAGTGGGAATTTGATGTTGCCATAGAAGGGGAAAATGTTCAGATTGTCATAAAACATAAGAATAAGGGATGAAGTTTAATTTCTGAGCTTTGGGCAAAAGTGTAAATATGTAAAAGTTTAGGGGCAAAATCATAATTTTGCCAAAGTTCGAGTCAAGGACTGTTTTGATGAATGAGAGTGTTAAATAAGTTAAACGTGTCATTATAAGTCAATAAAGACAAAGAATTGACTTTGATTAGTGAAAAAGAAAAGTGAGAAAAAGTGAGAAATTCCTAGTTGAATCTTCGGAATAAACAGGGATACAAATGAAGTGACAGAAATGATCATATGTGTGGCACGGACTATGTGTAGGCCACTTTGTGAAAGTGAAAGTGATGGTTACGTGTGTAGTACTATGTGCAGGCTACTACGTGTACCAGAAAGATAGGTCGCTTGTGTAGTACTATGTGCAGGCTACTATGCGTACCGGATAGCTTCGATCACGTGTGCAGTACTATATACAGGCTACTACGTGTATAGGATAGTGATGGTCACATGTGTAGTACTATGTACAGGCTACTATGTGAACTGGTATCATTAATTATAAGGTGGTTGCTATGTGCTGATCCCACCGGATATCATTGATTACAAAGGGTGGTTGCTGTGTGCTGAATCCACCGTGTATCTGTTATTATTTCGAAGTGTTCATCGAGAAATTGACTAAGTGAAAATACATGAGATCATGTAACAATTAAGTGTGATTGAATGATGAAAAAATGTGTGGAATTGAATTGAATAATGATTGAAAGTGAAAAAGTGAAATTATGAAAAAGTAAAATTAGCAACAAAATAGTTTTGGATAGTAATAATAGTGTGACTTTGAAAAATCACCAAAACTGTTGGAAATATAATTAGAGAGTGAATAAGATATTAAATTAAAGGTTAATGAGTCTATTTTTACATAAAATAAACATAGCAAGCAAAAGAGTTATATATTTGAGATATTTTAATTTTAGTGAGGCAGGGTTGGATTGATTTCGGAATCCCCTATTCTAAATTTGGAAAATAATTAAAAATTATACAAAAATAATTATGAGTTATAATTTATATGCTTAGAATTTATAAATGAGTCTATTTTCAAAAGAAATAAATAGAAATATTATCTAAACTCTGTACAATGAGATAATTTATTTTTAGTGAAGAGAGGTCAGAGATGTTGAGCAGTGAAATAGGGGTGACTCTAAAGAATAAACTGTACTAATTGGATAAGCCAAAAATTCTAAAAATTTTATTGTAAGAATATATGTGAGTCTAGCTTCAAAGGAAATTAACGGTACTTAATTTGGAGCTCTGTAGCTTCGGGTAAAAATAATTTAGTGACTGTAACTCGACTAGACAACTTTGAATTTAAATATAAGTGAATAGTGAAATTATGTATAATGCTATTTAAGCATGTTATATACATAAAGGGTGTGGGATGGAGAGGAGGAGGAGGAAAATAAAGTATATGAATGAATTGTGTATAATTGGTTAAATGTCTGATTATGATCGATAAATGTTGAAATAGGAGTGATGCTTATATTGTTGCATTACTGGTCATGGTAAGCTCATGAGATAAAATAAAGTTTCATAGCATATACGTGTGATATATTTGGCATGAAATGATGTCATGAGTGGCTCATGAATTAACTCATGTTGGTAAGTTGATGCATAATTATAGTATTCAAATATATACATATTTGTAATATTTTGCTATGTGATTCGGAAAAAGGGGAATAAATAGCATACTGAAAATTCGGCCATGGTGCCAGTTTATGTTAAAGGAGTGTTTTATGGCATATCTTAAGTAATGGAATGTTATGAATTTTGAGATTAATTTGCTAGTCAAATAAATGACAAATGAATTGATTACGTATTCGTAATTTTGACATATGCTTGGTATATGAAACGTAATAATATATGCTTGGATAAATTTTAAGTATTCGAATGACATGGATTTGATGGTGATAAGATTCGAACATTGAATTCATGAAGCACAGGTGATGTATTATTGTTGTGTGATAGCTTGGTTCAAGAAATTGGTGAGGTAAATGGTAAGTGAAAGCATTTATGGATATAGAAGAAAATTTGGATTGAATATGAAATTTAGCTCAATTAAATGATTTCATCATTTAAACATTGTGTATACCAGAATGTGTGAGTGAATTGCATTAGTGATATATGAAAATAACATGAAAAGATTTATGATTGTGCTTAATATTGATTCTGACTTAAAGTGGATTCTTCAATATTGGATTGATTTAACGGATATATTGAGCATATGAATAGGTTTGTATTGGGCCTCGTTAACCCTAATTAGCGACTCGAAGATAATAATTTGAAAGTTTTTAATTTGGATGAAATTTTATAACTCGGTTTAATATGTTTACAAGTGTATTTATTCTGGTAATGCCTCATACCCTATTCCAGCGTAGAATACGGGTAAGGGGTGTTACAATGTGACATCACTAGATTCGGCCCTAATGTTTAGGCTGGGTTTGGGGTGTTACACTAGATCAATTTTAACCTGAACACTAAAATATCTATTTAGTACTTTAATTCAGCTATGGTACGAAAGTAAAGTAAAAGGAGTTTTTAGGGTTTTATAATAATAAGAATAAACTAACATAAAGAACTAAAATTTGAGAGATTGAAGAATAAAATAATCAAATCTGATTATGGGTTATTAGCTTGCTTTGGTAATCCCTATCAACTATCGGTACGTGTTTCTCGTCAATCAACTAGTTGCTATTCTAGCAGGATCTTTCGATCTCCTATTCGACTAATAAGTTGGAAAGGACTAGTTACCTTCCGACCTCATAGTCTAGACCAGCTTGGGGTGAAAGTGTTCACGGGTGGAACATTAATGACTTCAAAGGGTTGTCAAGCCTAGGGTTTGTTTTACTTTCTTCTTTTCCTAAACAGCTGATCCATTGATTATCTCTATAAAACAGTTAAAATATCATACCTCCACTAGCTTATCCCCTATAGAGGGATTAGTTTTTTATAGTTTCCATAGACAATATAAAATCAATATAAAGAGAAAACATGACAAATAAATTGGCAATATAGAGTTTACGAAAGAGCCTAATTACATTAAAATTGATCGCAAAACTACAGGGTTTGATTGTCTCCACAATACAGATCTCTCACAATAGAACAAGAGCGAATGAAAATAAATCTAATCTAATAAAAGAGAAAATTAAACTGAAATTAAAAGACTAAATCTAGGCTAAGTGAATGGTCTCCTCTCCATGTGACAAATGAACCTATTTATAGATTTCAAGTGGTCGTCGTCCTTAACCCTAGGTTAGCTAACGTTTCTGAGCTTTAAGTTTGATTGTACACACCAAAATACCCTCTGGCTCATGTTAATTTCCATTCCAGAGTCAATGTCGTAACACACCAGGACTTGTGTCGTGACACAACAATCAGTGTACTCCTTCTAGGACATCTTCAGGGGTATGTCGCGACACCACTGGTTTGTGTCACGACATCGAAGGTAGTTTCGTCGAGAATTTTGTGTTGCAACATAGCGACTAGTATTTGTCTATTTCGCCTTCTATTGGTCTTCTACACACTTATAAAGTTCATCAGCTCACTTTTAGGCCTCATTCTACCCCTAAGGTCAATAAAAGACTCAATTTGCACATTTTATTAACTTAATGAAAACTTAGAAAAACATAATTACAACTTAATGAAAATTCTTGTTTTCAAGCTCCTAAAGTGCAGAAATCAGTTTAATCTGCTACATCGAATTACGATAGATCAAACTGCCCCACACTTAAGTCATTGCTTGTCCTCCAGCAATATGAATAAAAAAACAAGAAATAAAAATGACGACCCTTGAGCAGATATGATACAAGTATTGAATTTGGAGTTCATGACTTCGGCATTTTGTTGGAAAAACAGGTTTGGAAAACGCAGTGAAAAATAAATTTAGGGAAAAACCAAAATTTTCAAAGTTTTTCCAAAACAAGATCTTAATTGTGATATCTGAAGTAATAAACATTTAATCAAAATTATACGTTTTTGATTCGTCTAGGATGAGCACTTTGATTGAGTAGTCTTCTCTGCTATCCTTAAGCACATGTCTGTTAAGTGTGGGCTCGCTTCAAATCAGAAAATTTTTCACAAAAATTACCAGTGAGGTAATTTTGGAATTTATCTAAAACTTTGGGTCATGTTGTAAATCAAAAAAATATCGCTAGAAAAATTTCCTGATATAATCTCGTTCAGAGAATTTTCTCTTTACAACTTTCTCTTGAATTCAAGTGTATGTAAATAATGATCAAAGGCTCTCTTTATATAAAAAGAGTTTAGAGAGTTCAACTATGATTAAATTTAATCACTTTAATATTAAATCTTATTAAAATAATAGAATGTTTAAGATAAACATTAAATTAAATTAAATATTAAGATAATCACTTTAATATTAAATTAATAAAATACTATTAAGATGAGTATTAAAATAAATTTAATATTAAAGTATTAAAATAATATTTTTTTGGAATAATTGATCTGAAATCAAATTCTCTGGTAGAGTATCTGTAGGAGTATAACTTTTCCATTGCTCAACCACTAACGACCAACAGTTGTTGGCCACCGGGACGCCGCCGTCATAGCCACCGGCACTACTGTGTCCAATGATGCAACTGCGACACCCTTACAACACCCCAAGATGGTTCAGCTGCTACCAGTTCGGTCCGAGTAAATGATGACCCGACCGGTCCAGTCTAGCCACTGGTTGGACTGACGGCTCGATTTCACATACCAGACTTAGTTCGACCAGTTTTTTGGGTCTTGGACTCGGTTTTGGCTTCCAGACATCTCAAGTCAAATTTTCAAGTTCAATTACCCATTAGGCAATTGCTTGACCTGAAAATCAACTTCCAAAAATATCATATTAATTTTAATTTATTTGATTAATTTAATTTTACTTGTTCAAAATTGATTTTCAAAAAATCACTTAGATTTTCTAAATTAATTTTTCAAGAAAATTTTTTAATCAAATTCTCTAATTGAACAATTCTCACGACCACCTAATTTAATTTCACATCGATAAATCAACTTAATTAAATTATTCCCAAAGTTGTAGAATTTTCTTCTGATTCAAATGCAATCAAATCGAGCTTTTGTTGAACTAGCGGAGGGACCAATCAGACATATACAATTACGCTCTAGTGATTGCAATTATGTCCAGAAACATCGTTTCTATAATTCACACTTACTTAATCATGGAGTCAGTCCACAAGAAGTACAATGATTGAAAATTCCTTATTGTATACTCTTTACGAAAGCAATTCATCCAACTGGTTTGCCCAATGACCTCCTGATGTGTGTGTTACCCTCATATGATATCCTTGATTCCTTTGAGTTAAATCCGTTCACTCAATACAATCCTATTTTATCTCATTGTCACCATTATGTCTTCTTAATGATTAATATGATCACAATCAACAAATAACTGTGATTAATTACTCATTTGAGAATTAGTAACCTATGGTATCGTTCTATATTTATCAATCCACACAATGTCAATGAGAGGATATCATTAACTCTTTAATTGAACTATGAATTCCACTGTTGCTAGTAAAGCCATGCCATGCACAAGTCATGTATCCAACATACCGGCTATGGGCTCGATCATCTTTAGAGCATCAACCACCACTTATATCAAAGCACACGAGTTGCATATGCATGGTTAGTGACTAAGGATTTAGTTAAATCACACCATGAATGTAACAAGTGAATTAATTCACAAACGGATTTAGAATTTATTCATCTTGAGTCCAGTCCAATGTATCATTCTACCAATGAATACATCTATTTTTCTACTCGTGGAGTCAACTGCTCCGATAGCCAAGACTAGCCATCTCCCTAATTGGAATTGTAGATGACATGATAATCCTTCTCAGTATTTGAATTAAATGCTCACTTTGATTCTTTTATGGGATTACGGAATCATTTAGATTAACTACTAAAGTAAGTTGTATTTCTCGTAATGTAAATGTTCTTTACAATGCCATTTATCTTTAGTTTGAACTTTAGACAATCAATGAGCTAATATTTACTTGTCACAATTTCGCTATGCATGAAAAATATAAGAGACATAAAATACAAAAGATATAATAGTGAAATGTGAAATTAACTTTATTTATTTTTTTATCTTTCAAATAAATAGAAAATAGTTACATGTTTATTACAACATGGACACATTTCCGAACACATTTCACATTCACTGACAAGTTTTACATGATGAATAATTGATTTACCACTTTTGACCATAAACATCTAAGCTTAGCATGTTACAAAGTATACAAGCATTAAGGGTTTCGCCTGTAGAGATCCATCAACAAATTATACAAGTAATTTGATTATCCGAGTAGAATACAAATAGTCGCTTATGAGATTCTTTAATTTAATGTCCATTCATGCATGAGAATATTTAGGTCACATAGGACTTTTCGACTTGTAATGTTCTGAGGCTTAGAATAAGTATGGAAGTAAAAAAGAAAGTAAGCATCAAGAGGGGTTACAAACAGGAAAATAGTTTGGCACATCGTATCGATCCCTATTCTTCCCCTTAGTAACCCTTACCTTTTCACCGCCTTATTTCTCCTTCTCTCACCTCTCTTGTTTCTCCTTATAGGAAACCAAAGAATGACATGGTAACTACGACTAACCTAGGATTTTCTATGCACTAATGAATGAGATTTTTTTTAATCTGGTGACTTTTTCACATGTCCTTTTCACTTCATCTCACTCAAGAATGCATTTTGATTTTCAAGAACTTTTTCTACTCATATTACTTTTTTCTTTTTGGATTTTTCTTTTGTTCTGCACTTTTAACCTAACTTACAGTTCTCATATCACACCAATCTTTCCTATTTCACTCTATTTTTACAAACTCTACCGTGATGTATCTACTTAACCCTCAATACGTATGGCCGAACGTCTATAGTTGTGCAGTGCATGACCATAGAAAAAGGGAAAATACAAATTAATGTTTTAGGCTTGGGATTTGTAATGAGGTTCACCAAGAAATGTCAACAAGCTCAAAAATTGGTACTAAAGTTGAATATGAAAAGGTCAGCTTTTTGGCTCTGGATGTGTTCCAAACAATGCCTTAGGTTATTCCTTAACATCTCAATATGCACAAATTTAAACAACCAAACAAACTCAAATTTAGTCATTTATCATTCATACTAGCACACTTATTTCCTTGTATTTTCTATATCATTTGGTACAGTTGATTGCTTAATGCCTATTTACAGTGTAACATATAGAACTTAGCAGTCTAATAATAAAAAATTTAAAATCACCTATCATCATGCCAAATTTATTTGCAAACACAAGCAACCTATGTACTGCTCCTAACCAATCACTTATATTTATACAAGCTCAAGCACGAAAAAGACAGGAAAAATTAAAGAAAAATGTAAAAATTTAAAACAAATTTTCTATGTTACCCCCTACACTTTAGTTGACACATTGTCCTCAATGTGCAACCTATAAAAAGATGAGGAAAGAAATTACCCAATTGGTCGTAGTTGTTTCATCTACTAAGAATGAATATTTCCTCCATTTCTCGTTAATAGCTCAAATTGTTGCGTCTTCTTTGCATTGGGTTCCTACATAGAAAATTTGAAAAATCTAGAAAATAACTAAAAGTTTCCTAGTTCTAAAATAAATTTAAATCATCCGTAAAGATATTAACACAAACCATAATAGAAATACTTAATTCAACAATTAAAATATAAATCTTGAAGAAGAAACACATTTACTTTTCCTAAATTCATCTACACTTAAAAATAAAAATCCTATTATCATAATTCTAAATATTATTCATCTTCTTGAAATCCTGTTTTTCTCCTTTTCTCTTTCTATTTTGTATACAGGAGAACAAATTGCTTGACTATGTCATCACCGAGTAGTTTTCTTGGGGGATTCATGGTTTTATCCATCCATTTGATATGTACTCCTGCTCTTTTACACAATTCTGTGACTAAATGAGGGAAAAATTCTCCTTTTCCTAAATTCTTTGCGCAATCAACCATATTTTTGTATATCTATGTACCAATACATATTTGCTTCTTTGGAGGATTCCATATGTTATGAGAGCTTGAATTGGGCCAATCTCGAACATCTTTAATGTAGGCCACATTCTCGAACAGAAAAACTTCATTCACATCTTGGCTTTTGGTGTCATTAGCTCTTGATTGAATGTTTCAACTATTGCTATTCATGTTTGATATGTCCACATCTCTTTCCATTCCATTAAAAATCGCAATATTTCCTCCGTATCTATTTTTTTGAATTCATTCAAATCTGTTTTGTAGAGATAATTGTGATAATAATATGGCGCATCATAAAATTTGCAAATACTCATCTTAGTTATCAGAACATTAACCCCTCTAACCTTCACAAGAGAATGCATCTCGTAGAATGGTCTGGTTGCTTCCTTTTGTTTTAATGCTAGATAAAATTCTAGCACCATAGGGATTATTGTAGGTTCTCTGGATGGTAAACAAAATTTTATCCATTCTCTTTCAACTGCAGTCTTCCATGTTCCTTTTCAATTCCTTATTAAAGGATCAAATCCTTGCTCTTGAATAAATGTATACGACTGTATTAGTTGCAAGTATCTATCCATGTCACTTTCTTGGAACTCAATAGTTGGGCTTGAAGCGCTTACACTAAAACTGACAATTTGATAATATATTCTTGCTGAAATTCCCTGTACAAACTATTACGCCTGTAATTTGATTTCCTTTTTTTTTTCTTTCTTTGTTGGTGATAAAAGAGAGGATTAACGTGACCTATTTATAGATTAGAAAGAAAGAATAAGGTATTCAAGAGTTATAGTTTATTTCTACTAAGTAAGAAGTTAAAGAATAAGAATCCTAATATAATTAAACCTAAAAAATGCCAGTAGTTAGTGTTAATTAAGAAAATAGAGTTACGCAGTGATGTCACAACACTAAGAATAGGTTCTGCGATCTGAATTTTTCTATTGTCACGACATTCGGGAGTGGTGTCGTGACATATAGGCCAAATTCCCCTATATTTTGTAAAATCAACACATTGGTCATCTTCATCATCATCGCTCTTTTCGGTTGTTCATTTCCCCTTGGTTTCTTGTAAATCCCATAGCGCATTACAATGTAAGATTTGTTCCTCAACAACTGTATTGATTATTCCTCCAAAATAATGTTTTACTCTTTGGCCATTTACCAGAAACAATTTTCCCCCTTTTTCCGATGAACACTATTGTTCTATGAGGAGTTACCTAGTATATGGTATATGGACTTGTCCATCTTGATTTCAGTTTTCCAAGAAATAATTTTAATCTTAAGTTGAACAATAGAGCTTTCTGTCCAGGTAGAAATTCGTGCTTTCTAATCTTTGCATTATGTCGAAGTCTACTCCTTTCCTTATACATTTTAGTATTTTTATAGGCCATAAAAAGGGAATTCTTTCAATTCATGTAGTTAAAATAGTCTTTCTTTTTATAAGCTAACCCCGAGTCCAGATTTAATTCATTGATCGCTCAATAAGCCTTCTTTTCCAATTCAATTGGTAAGTGGCAATTCTTACCGTAAACTAGCTTATATAAAGATATACATAGAGAAGTCTTATATGGTGTTCTATAAGCCCGCAATGCATTGTCTAGCTTTGTTGCCCAATCCTTTTAACTTGGATTTATTGCTTTCTCCAAAATCTATTTTATTTCACGATTAGACACTTCTACTTGCCTATTAGCTTGTGGGTGATAGGCTATTGTTATTCAGTGTCTTATGTTGTATTTAGCCAAAGCTACTTCAAACTTCTTGCTATAAAAATGTGATCCTTCATTATTGCACAATGATCGTGGTGTACCAAACCTAGCAAATTGGTAGGTAAAGAGACAACTTCAACCCATTTTGAAACATAATCAACAGCCAAGAGAATGTATTGGTTCCCAAAAGAGCTTGGAAAAGGTCCTATGAAATCAATCCCCAAACATCAAATACTTCAACCTCAATTATCCTTTTTTGCGATATTTCATCCCTTTTTGATATATTCCTAGTTCCCTGACACTTATCACACACCTATACGAATTCATGAGCATCACTATTCATAGTTGGCTAAAAAAATCAGGATTGTAGCACTTTCTGGGCTGTCCTTTTTCCACCAAAATGCCCTCTGCATTGAGATGTGTGGCATCCTTATAAAATGTAGTATATCTCTTCCTCTACAACACACCTCTGAACCTATTGATCCGTACATTTTTGGAACACATATGGTTCTTCCCAGACATAATTTTTTTGATTTGTGGGCTACTCTCTATTTTTGTTGCCAAGATGCTTGTACGGGGAAGACCCCTTTTACAATATAATTGACATAATATGTATACCACTGTGTTAGATGCTTGTCAAACCTGATATGATGGATGTTTATTCTAAATAATTGCTCTTTTGTGAAGGTCTCTTTAATTTCTTCAATGTTCTCTGCTTTGAAATTATTCTTGATCTTATATAAATGATCTGGAATTTGGTTCTCAATCCCCTTCCTATCTATTATCCATAAATCAAATTACTGAAGCAGTAAAACCCATCTCATTAGCTTGCCTTTTGTCTCTTTTTTCTTCATTGCATATTTTAATGCAGAATGGTCAATGTACATATATAATTTATTCGCCATTAAGTAGGGCCAGAATTTTTCACAAGCAAACACTATTTCTATTATCTCTTTTTCAGTTGCGGTGTAATTACATTGTGCCGCCGGATTCAATGTTTTGCTTGCTAAGTGAATACCCCAAATATATTACTCTGCTTTTGTCCCAAAACTGCACCTACTCATAATCACTAGTATCACACATAGTAATAAAAGGTTCCAACCAATTAGAGGGGTTGATAATTTGAGCAAATATGAGTTTTTCTTTTATTACCTTAAAAGATTTGATACAACTTTGTTCAAATATGAAAGGTGTCTCTTTCTAGAGTAGTTGATTTAGAGGCTTAGAGATGTGAGCAAAGTCTTTGATAAACATCTGGTAAAATCCTGGATGTCCTAAAAAAATTTGAACTCCTTTAACATTTGTTGGATTGGGAAGATATTTTATAACCTCAATTTTTGCTTAATATTTGATGCCCCAATACCAATATTCTTTTAACATGGAATGACATTTTCCCAATTAAGCACTAGATTAGTCTTTCTCCAGATTTCCCAAACATTCTTGAAGAAAAACCTCCATAGACAAAGTAGTCGCCCATGAATACATCTAATCCTTCTTCTAACAATCAGCAAAGATAGCGGTCATCCATCTTATAACCGTTGCTAGAGTATTACATAGGCTAAAAGACATTCTTTTAAAAGCATAAGTACCAAAAAGACATGTAAAGCTGGTTTTCTCTTGATTGTTGGGGTGGATTGGGATTTGATGGTATCTTGAGTAGCCATCGAAGAAACAATAGTAATCTAGCATTTGATCAAGAAAAGGGCAATGGGAAATGTTAGCATCTGGTGAAACACCTGCGTAAGTAACAATGCTACATATATGATCAAATCTTTACAAAAACACTATAGTGTCCTCAGTTTCACGATCTATAAACCTAACATTTTTAGAATTCCATGTTTGCAAGGAAGGATTTAGTTCAAAATGTGAATTATGAATAACAAGACGAGAAATGCTAGGTCGTAGATAGTCTATATCAAACAATGTTCCCAAAACTTGCATAATGTTAATAATTTTACTTACAAATAAATACACCACCTCTATAACTTTAAAAATTATCTAATTATTCCTTCTGAATGCAAAAATTAAAATTGAACTAGTGACGTTGCGTCCCCGAAAACGGTGCCGATAACTTGACCACTTTCGAATGTACTAACATCTAGAGTATGAATACTGTAGTAAAAGATAGATTAATGATGCGGTATCTACAAGTAAACGGGTCCAGTTGTAATATAGTTACAATGGAGTAGGAGAGTACTCCAAGGATCATACCCAAGGGAGGCAATTGCTAGATCAATTTTAACTTGAATATTAAAAGATCTAATTAGTACTTTAATTCAGCTATAGTACGAAAGTGAAGTGAAATGAGTTTTTAAGGTTTTTATAATAATAAGAATAAAATAACATAAAGAACTAAGATTCAGGAGAATAAAGAATAGAAATGTAACGCCCCTTAAATTTGAACTTTCATTTGATGAATCCTGTCAATAGTTATGCATCTGCTTTAGTGGTTATGGGCTCTGGTTGTGTGTATGAGATGCAAAGTTCAAGTTCCACTTTTGGAAAAAAAATTATTCTTTTGATTCGAACCCTATCAAGGAACAATCGGCTTAAGTTTAATTCTTTGTTAGTTTATGTCAAGAATGAGCCTGATGGTTCAATGGTTAAGCTTTTATATACTTTTGGGTTTGGTGTTCGAGTCTCTACATAAGTGAAGAAAGAATATTGTTTTTATACTACTTTGCAGAATTGGTTTATATTAAATTAGTTAAATTGTTTTCTTTTTCTTTTATTTTTTTCCTCTTCTTTTCTTTTCTTTCACTCTTCTGTCTTTCTTCTCTATTTCCTTGATTATAAATGCTTCCGTTAAATTTTTGTTGCTGTTTAGTTAGAGAAGTTTTGTTCATTGTCTTTCGACTAAAAGATTAGATGCATAAGTTTTACTATTCAATTTTTGTTAACGTTCGCTCTTGTTAGTTGTTTTGTAAATTTTTTTTCCGCTTGATTGCATGAATTCTCTATTTACATCTTCGTTTGGTCTTCTTTTAGGTGAAGATTTTGTGGATAGCAATATACCAATGCATTAGGTCTGTGAAATTACTATATCGGGTGAAAGTAAGTGTTGATTTTTTTGTTGGGGTTTTTGCGTCGAGAACTTTTCGATGTAACTTGGTTTTCTACATTGATTTGAGCATTTCGTTTAGGGAATAATTGTTTATTTGGTCATAGGTTTATCATTTTTAGGTTCTGAAGTTACTTCTGTTGCTTCTACATCGAATCTATATCAGGTGTACCGCAAATGGCGAAAGCCAGAAACCATGGATTTCGACGCCACACAACCGAGTGGTAGGTAGTGTGAACCATACGACTGTGTATTGGGCCGTGTAACTTAATGTTCTGGAATTAGAGTCACATAGGCTAGAGGCAAGAGCATATGTCCAAGCCTTGTAACTCACTATCATGGAATTAGACTCACATAGGCCAGAGACACAGGTGTGTGTCCAAGTCATGGGAGAGAATCTTTGGGTCTTGAGTAACACGGACACGTGCTTGGTTGTGTGCTAGACTATGTAACTCACTATTTTGGGTCACACGATCGTGTCCTAGGCTATATGATAGGCCATGTGTGATACTGAGGTGGGCCACACGGGTATGTGCTAGGCTGTGTGCACCACACGACCAATAATCTAGGTCGCGTGAATCCACACGGGTGTGTGGGCCATAAATTGAGATTTTTCTCTAGGGTCGTAAACGTCGTTCTAGGCAGATGTAGGCCAACCGTAAGGTTCGTGTGATCTAAATTAGGATTTTTACCTTGTCATATGATGATCTAATGATGAATAAACTATTATCTATGCTTTTATTCATTGTGATATCTATTAATTGAGTATGATTTGTTTAATTTGAATATGATCTGAATCTGAATAATGGTATGTGCATTTTTGATATCTGTTAATTCTATAAGTGTATTGGGTTGAGATTTGTGATAAAAGAGGAAGTTTGGACTGTTGATTCTAGTGGCTAAGCCACATATAAATCTGATTCTAGCAAAATATCGCACTTTGGTCTGGTAGCTGCTCTGTGGATACTCTAAATAGTGACATACATTCACTATACGATGTGTAGGGATGGATGGGTACTTGATACCTTATATGGTGTGTAGGGAAGGACGGAGAAGGTGTGTAGCGGATAGGGTAGGAAATCTACATTTGTATCTAATGTGATCTGCAATTGTATCTAGTATATTCTATTTTTATTTCTGTATCTGAATCTAAGAACTGACTGTAATTGTCGATTTGAAGTCATATCTTTTATGCTTCTACTTACTTAATATATAAAAGTTATATATTGAGTTCTAAACTCAGTTAATTTGTTTTTCTAGTTTTCAAGTGACTCACAGACTTAGATGGTTTGGCGTAGCTAGAGCTCGATCATCTCTGTTTTTAGTTATTCTATCGTTTTAACTGAACTTATACTAGGACCTATTTTATTTCAATTGTTCTTTATATTATTGGATTTCTATGTTTGATTTAATAGTTTAAATGATTTCCAACTATCTCGAAATTCAATATCCACCATTAAAGAACCATGTGTTCTTGGAAGAAGATGACATTGATAAAAATTCTTTAATTGGCTCTCAAATCATGTAAAAATGTTTCTAATCATCATAAAAAAAAATTTAGGATTGAAGATTACCTTTGATTCGCTCTAAATTCGTTGATTAAAAATATTGATTCAAGAAACTTGAGAAATTTCAGAATATTTTTGGCTACTTTTAATAATAACTTTGGGTGAATTGAGAGTATTTTGATAAGGAAATTGGTTGATCTATTCTATGATGATAGATCTTTAAAATCATGCAAAGAAAACGAATTTTAAAGCTCTCTAATCTTATGTAAAATGTGTGAAAAGTTGGCTAGATACGTTAGTTTTAAAACTAAAACCACCCATCAGAAATTTAAAAATTAGTAAATTTGCCCAATGGACAGTCTCCATTTCCCTTACTTTACCATTTGATCCTTTCCTTCCAAAATTCTAAATTTTAAGGTTTATTTTCCATATAAATACTCTAAATTTTCCCTTGTTTTACAATTAAATTCTATTTAATTAATAATTAAATTTTTCTCAAATTACCCCCAATAAAAAT
This sequence comes from Gossypium turneri, assembly GCA_008044935.1. Classification (NCBI taxonomy): domain Eukaryota; kingdom Viridiplantae; phylum Streptophyta; class Magnoliopsida; order Malvales; family Malvaceae; genus Gossypium; species Gossypium turneri. The sequence goes on along the minus strand of CP032579.1, from coordinate 34,783,554 downwards.
TATTTTAAAATTATTTTTCAACCCAAATTGATTATTTTCACCAATAATTATTTAAAATCTTTAAAATTAATTTTTTAAAATCTTTTTTCGGATTATTGTTTAATCGATTTTAGATGAAATTAACAGCCTAAATTAAATTAAAAATTACTAGAAACTCTATAAATTCCTAGTTTCACATTCAGAACCTAAAAAATATACCCGAAACTACTAGACCTAGTTTAGGGATATTACAGTATCAGAGTCAGGTTGCAAAACTCAGGCTATGATTTTTTGGGCTTCGGTTTTTATGAAAAATGTTTTTGAGTAAAATATTTTTCTTGATTAACTCTAAAAATTGATTTTGATGAAAGACCGAGTCTTGAGCGTCGAACCTATAAGTACTTTTGCTTTAGTTATACTGTTTAGCTAGAAAAGAAACAATGTATTAACTAGAATTATTTGCTTTAGTTTAAGACGATAGCAACACTGAAAATTATTCTAATATGAACAGCAACATAAGACATCTTCTAAGAACTTCAAACTAATTTATATAACTTCTGAACTTTGTAGATTAGTAGGTACAATGAGTTCGTGCGATAGTCATGGACACGGTACCTATAGGTGTTGAGGAGGAGCTCGAGCAAAGTCATTGTAGCACCCCCTAACCTGTATCCGTTGCTAGATTAGGGTTACAAAGCATTACCGTACAATCTGAACATTTAAACTTAATGAAATTCAATAACATAAACATATCATAAATCAATCATATACATACTGTACCTAAATTAAGCCCTCGAAGCCCTAGAAATACCTTAGAAACAATTCGGGACAAATTTGAAATCATTTGGAAATTCTAGGAAAAAGTCACAAATATTTGGAAACAGGGGTCACACGGCCGTGTACTTGAGACAGCTGAGACACATGCCCTTGTCTCAGGCCGTATCACCTTCGAACTAGGGACACACAGTCGTGTCCAAGCCCGTGCCCTCACCCATGTAACTCTCTGAGTACGGTCACAAGGTCGTGTCATACTCCCGTGTGCTAGGCCGTGTGCTAGCTCGTGTAACTCACTAAATTGCATACAAAGGAACTCTCAGATGACACTCAGCCGTGTGTCTCACACAGTTGAGTCACACGTCCATGTCTCAGATTGCGTGGACTCAAATTCACCTAAAATCAAGCCATTTCAAACACTATGCCATGCATAAACATTTAGGTCAATAATGCACACTATCAAAGCACCAAAACCTACCTAAGCATACATTTATTTCTCATTTCAAGAATCCTAATTTAACTAACCAATATGCCATTTAAAGGCACCTCAAATGGATTCATCAAAACTTACCTAAGCATATCAATTCTACTAAATTTCAATCAATCAAATTCTAGTTCAAAACCTACCAAACATGCCACAAACTTGACCATTACCATACCATTTCACATATACCATAAGAGTCATTCAAACATGCATCACAAGTTAACCAATTTGACATAATCCAACATGACATCGAATGGTACCAACCAAGTTAACTTCCATAACTTATACAAGCCAATTCACCAACTGAACATTCAACAAAATGACATTACAATTCAACCTATACATGTCATTATAACCTTGGCCAAAACATCAAAAACTATCTATTTTATGTTGGATAGTGTGATAGATCTCCTACAAGCTTCCAAACCGACCGAGCTTTCGATAATCTATAAAACATAGGAAAGAAATTTATATTTACCTTCATTTTAACTTACATTTACCATTTTAACAATTTAACTTTTCACATTTGAACTTAAATCCAATCTTAACCACATATACTAGGGACCTTGAAACAACATATATTTACCATCATTTCACAATAAAACCTATCGTTTTACATTTTAACAAGTTAATTCCTAATTGCCATTTTCATCAAAAATCACTTAACAAAACTTGTTTATTTTTCAACAAAGATGCATAATATATCATTTAACATCAAAACCTATTCAAAAGCATTCATGGAATAATTTTCAAGCTTTAACAGTTTTACAAATTGACCCCTGGGTTAACTAGTTTAAGCTAAAACGATTACAGGAACATAAAAATCATTAAAAATGAGGCTCGAAATCACTTACATACACCAAAAAGAGCTTGGCCAAACTTAACCCTACTCTCCAATGGTGATTTTTGATTGTGTTGAGAAAATGAAAAAGATGAAGACCATTTTCCTTAGTTATTTTATTTACCATTTTATCCTTTAAAAACTTAAAATTTCAACAAAACCTTATCCATGCACATCCAATAACTCATTAAATGGTTTATTTACCCCTTATGTCCTTTATTTTAAAGTTTCATAGCCATTTGACCCTTTTAACTAATAGAACTCAAGTTTTACATTTTGTTACAATTTAGTCTTTTTTACTTAATTAACTATGTAAATAAAAAATTTCTTAATTAAATTTTAATATGACCCTTATATAATTTGATCGAAATTAAAATAATAATAAAATAATACTTTACTCATCAAATTTGTGGTCCCAAAACCACTTTTCCAATTTCACTAAAAATAGGCTATTATAGTCTTCCTAAATGGGCTGTATGCCTAATCTATAAACCATCGAGATGGTTGGTACTCCTACAAATGAGAGAGGCTATTAGGCTCTGACAGCTGAGGATGATGTACTTCACATGCTATTCTAGGTGTGTTAGAGAGGGTCGTTGGGACCCATTCCAGATTTGAGGGTTGAAGGTTGATTAGTAAACGACTCCGGTCGAATGTTGCTGAGGTCTTTAGGGGCGTTACTGGAGTCACTCCGACAGTGGTTGAATATTGGTTAGAGGCAGCCGAGCGTATTATGAATGATATCAAATGTACTCCTACACAGAAACTAAAAGATGCAATGTCTCTATTGTGAGATGAGGCTTACCAGTGGTGGTTAACCATTCAGGGGGGCACCTAGCCCGAACGCATCATTTGGGAATTCTTTAGGAACGCATTCTAGAGTAAATATGTTGGGGCAAATATGGAGGCTCATAGACGCGAGTTCATGAACCTAGTTTAGAGTGAGAAGTCTGTGGTTGAGTACGAGGCTGAGTTTCTAAGATTGAGTAGGTATGGTCGTAGTTTGGTTCTGAATGACTATGAGAAGAGTATCTAGTTCGAGGAGGGACTGAGATATGATCTGAGAGTTCTGGTAACTTCTTAAAGGGAATAGGTATTTGAGATATTGGTTCATTAGGAGAAGATAGTCAAGAAGGTAAAGCCCACTAAGTGTGAAAAAATGGGCCGAGACAGAGGCCAGGTTAAGTCGAAGAGGGATTCAGATCCATCTAGTTCTATTCAGCGCCCTAAGAAACATGCTAGATTTGAGGGGCCTCCGAGGGTTGAGGCACCTGTTAAACCAACAGAGAGTCAAACTTGTAGCGATTGTGGTAAACGCCATCCAGGTGAGTGTTGGAGGAAACTGAAAGCCTTCTGCATTGCGGGTTGGTGGAGCACCACATTAGGGATTGTCCCCTCCAATCTGATCAGGTGCAAGCTCCTGCACAGGTTCTAGCTTCGGGTCCAACTCAGCCAGAGAGGATAGTTCAACAGCTACTTAGGGGTCGTGGTCTGGCCCGGGGTGGTAATGATTCTGGTAATGTTCAGAGAGCACTAGGAAGAGGTGTACATCAGACTAAGGCACGACAACCTACTTTAGTGCATACGGCTAGGCACCACGAGGATAGAGACAACACTAATGTTATAGCAAGTACGTTCTTTGTCCATTTTCTTCCATATTTTTCTTTGGTAAATATTGCTTCTACACACTCATATGTATCTAGTACTATTTCTATGAATTTGGGAATATTTGTTGAGTGTATTTCTAGAGAGGTTTCCGTGATTAGTCTCTTAGGTCAATCGATTCGGGTTAGTAAAGTTTATAGGAGGGTTCCGTTAGAGATTCAGGGTGTTGTGTTTTCGACTGATCTGATGGAATTGTCATTTGGAGAGTTTAATCTGATTTTGGAATGGTTTGGATCGTGGAACATCGAGTCAGTCTAGACTGTACCTCTACGACGGTAACTCTATGTTTTGATATTAATACCAAGACTGTTATGAACAGCAAGCGTCAAGATTACCTCTCTAATGTGATCTCCGCTCTGGTAGCTGAAAAGTTAGTTCAAAAAGGTTGTGAGGCATATTTGGCCTTTGTGTCTGACTCTAATTCTATAAAATTTTCTATTAATGACATTTAGACTATAAGGGAATTCCCAGATGTTTTCATTGAGGAGTTGTCGGGGATACCTCCGAAACAAGGAGGTTGAGTTTGGTATTGAACTTCTACCAGGTACAACACATGTGTCCATCGCTCCTTATCGCATGGCACCAAAGGAGCTTATGGAATTAAAGTTTCAGCTTCAAGAACTACTTGATCGAGGGATCATTAGGCTAAGTGTGTCTCTGTGGGGAGCACCGATTCTTTTCGTTAAGAAAACAAATGGCATGATGAAAATGTGTGTGGATTATCGTCAGTTGAATAAGTTGACGGTAAAAAACTAAGTATCTGCTTCTAAGGATCGATGACCTGTTTGATCAGTTTCACAGGGCATCTGTATTATCCAAAATCGATCTTTGTTCTGGGTACCGTCATCTCAAGGTTAAGGAGACTGATGTGTATAGGACTGCTTTTAGGACACATTACAAAAATTATGAGTTCCTGGTCATGCCATTCGGTTTGACAAATGCTCCGGCTGCATTTATGGATATGATGAATCAAGTCTTTTAGCCCTATTTGGATCAATTTTTTGTAGTTTTCATTGAGGATATTCTAATTTACTCTAAGAATGAGGGTGAGCACAGTGAGCATCTTAAAGTAGTTCTGTAGATACTTCGCGAGGAACAGCTTTAAACAAAGTTGAGTAAATGTGAATTTTGGTTGCGAGAAGTTACCATTCTGGGACATGTTTTTGATGAGGGGTTTTTGCTTATTGCAGCTCCTCTGACTAAGTTGTTCTGTAAAAACGTGCCTTTCGTGTGGCCTAATGAGCAGCAAGCGAGCTTTGAGAAGCTCAAGTCTGTCTTGACTCAGACACCTGTTTTGGTATAGCCTAAATATAGGAAGAGTTCGTAGTTTACAATGATGCGTCGCATATCTTTTTGGGCTATGTTTTGATGCAAGGTGGTAAGGTTGTGGCTTATGGTCCCGACAGCTTAAGTCACACAAAGGTAACTATTCCACTTACGATCTTAAGTTGGCTACAGTTGTGTTCACTTTGAAAATCTGGAGGCATTATTTATATGGTGAGAACACAGTTCACAAGAGTCTTAAGTATCTGTTGACCCAGAAAAAGTTGAATCTTAGGCAACACAGATAGATGGAAATAGAACATATAAAGACAGAATGGTACAACTCAATGAACTAGATGAATGGCGAGTACATACTGAGGATAAATCGAAAAAACACAATACAAAGACAAAGTGATGCCATGATGAGCATGTGATGAGAACGAACCAATTTGAGGTTGGGGATAAAGTACTGCTAGACAAAACAGATCCACGAATTTTCCTTTCAAAGCTTGGGTCAAACAGATTGAACCCATTCATGGTACTGAATGTCTTCCCTTACGGTAGAGCTGAGATAATGCATCCTAACTTCAGCACATTTAAAGTAAACAGTACTCGACTCAGACCTTATCTTGGCATTAAAATTGATAAGCTTAGACTCTAAATAAGCATTTCTAGGGAGGCAACCCGAGTGTTTAACTTTTTTCCTTTTTATTGCATGTTAATTTAAAATTAATTAAATTAAAAAAATGTTTTTTGACCCATACAGTCGGGACACACAGGCGTGTCCCAGGCTGTGTGCATAATGGGGTATTTCGCTGTGAGTCGCATTGCCTGGCGACATGGCCATGTGCACAAAGGAGTATTCTACAATGAACTACATGGTGTGAAGACATGGTTGTATAGGTCACATGGCCTGGACACACGGCTGTGTCCTTGGCCGTGTGAGTCCTGGGACTTAATTTTTCCAAATTTGATTGTTACACAGCCTAAGGTGATCCACGCGACCTGGCGACACAGCCGTGTGAATACTGGATTTGATTTTCAAATTAAAATACAAGTCAATACGTTACACTGGCCACAGGCACGGTCGTGTGTGAGACACAGCCTGTCACATGAGCGTGTGTGAAATCATTTGCCCCACATGGCCTAACACAAGGGCATGGGAGAAACAAAGGAAGATCACACATGGCCTAGCACACGGTCATATGTACCAGACAGCCTGGACATATGGGCGTGTTCAAGGCCGTGTGAATATTGGGCTTTGAGTTTTAAATCCCACACAGGCTAAGGAAGCCCCACGTGGCCGTGTGGCCCAACACAGGCCTCTGCATGACTGTGTTTCCTTTAAAACCCTAATCCCTATTTTTTTTGTCTTTTTACTATCCCAAAGCCCCCACACAGTCGTCGTCGACTCTCCCTCTCCCTCTACCAATCCAGCCACTCTCGTCTATTCACTCCTCACATCGTCTGTCCCTCTCCCCATCGCAGCCGTAGCCGTTCCTTCGTCCCCTCCCCCTTTGAGTCACCTGTGATTCCCCATTCCCTTGTTTCCCTCCCTTTCCTCTTTCCCTTCTCAGCTGCCCCTAACCAAACCCTTTTCTCCCCTTCTCCCTTTGACTCCCCGACGACCACCATTACTATCCGTCATTCCCCTCTTTTTCTTCCTTTTTCTACCTCCCATCTTCTCCCTCATCGTGTGATTCTCCCTCTTCCTTCCCCCTCATCACACCAACCACCAACCCAAACACACTCTTCCTCCCTACACCTTCGTTGACTAGTTTCCCATTCGCTAATCGTGTCTGTCGCCTGCACCACCACCCACCACCATTTGCCCCTTCCCTTACTTTTATTTGTTTATTTATTTATTTATTATCATTATATTCTATTTTACTTGTATTACTATTCTTACTTTTATTCTCATTGTTAGTTTTATTATTGTTAGTTTTATTATTATTTTCTATTTTATTTTTTATTAGTGTTATTCCACTACTCACCATCTTTATGCTGGGCAGACCTTACTACGAGCACGACACTTTATAACCCGAGTTGGTTGAAGGCAACTTCCCTACCTCCAGCCTTGTGCTATATTCATGTCATCTTGGCTCACACATTGACAGGTCGGAGGGAGAGAACTGGGGTCGTCGGTACATTGACGCATATTTCCTTTGGCGCCCTAGCTTACCGCCATCAAACAAAACGCAGTAGGAAGGATTCTATTGTTTAGGCCCTTACGTGACTTAACTCGCATGTCATTTTGGCCTCCTTGACACTCCGAAGCAGTCCTCCAGTTGGACAGATGTCCCCGCAGAGATTATTGAGCATGATTCACATGAGGATGATCAAGCGGCTGCATGGAGTGGATCCTCCTCGATACCGATTATCTCATTCTAACCCTCAGGATGAGCATGAGGACTTCACTGATGATGTCCTTTCCACCACGAGGATCCACCTCATCATCCACCTCCGAGTCACCTTACGACTACTTTTGCTACCATTGTAACGAACCTCTCCAAGCGGTTCACTCGTTTCGAGTGACACTATTTAGAACGGTTTGATAGTATTGATGAAACTTTACAGTAGATCTATCAGTACCTCCACATATCTTCTTCAGCGTCGGTGCCTCACTCTCGATGCCTCTGACGATGAAGATCATTGATCTTATTTCTTTACTCTCTTTTCAGTTTTATTTTTATTTTTATGTTTATTTTTTAGTTATTTTATTTTTGGTTTTTTATTTTTATTTCTTAGACTTGTTTCAAACTATGTTTTTTTAAGGTTGCTTCTAATTGAGTTTGTAACCTCTTAATCTTCTTCATTATTTGTGTTTATTTTCTAGTTAGTTTCTCAGAACCTGCACTACATTTTCATTTGCCTACAATTTCGGTTTTCACTATTTTGGCGATTTTATCCATATTCAGGGCAGTTTCAGTTTTCTCCCTCTCTTATTGAGGACAATGTACATCTTAAGCGTGGGGAGGTTATTTATATAATTATTAGAAAACCTTGAATTATTTGTGGTACTTAAGTAATTTTCTCATATTTCTATTAGAGTGAATTTTTGTCAATTTGGGATTTTTGTTGATGTTGTTTTGGATTAATTTGTAGATATTTGTGCGTTGATTTATTTAAAATTTAAGACATGAGAGAATCAAGCATGATAAGTTATTTTTCAAAAATTAAAAATTTTTAGGTTGTTTCCTTGAATTGAGGTATTATCTTGAAGTTTTAAATTTACAAGTTTGACATCAAAACCATGTTCTTTTGTGAGATTTTGAGCCTATAGGGCATACATTTTTCATGTTCATTCTATTACTGGTTATGAGTGTGCCAACTTGATTTGTTATTCTAGAACTTGCTTCGATTATGCATGTTGAGATCACACCTTTGATTTGATATATTGAGATGATAGAGGCACTTGGTTTTAACCCACTTAACCTTTAAAAAATGTACCTATTGAATTAACCCTTAGTGAACCTCGTTAAGCCTAACACACCTTTTCTTGATTAACCCATGAATGTTCACCCATAACCCATTTTTTTCATTGTGACTTTTCTCGTTTTATTGACTAGCTATTTGTCAAAATTTGATTGGGTTAGCTACCTAAGTATGTTCCCTTATTTTAATTGTTGAATCATATTTTGTGCTTAGTTTGAAAAAAATTAAAAAATATATATATGTTGATTAATTCTTTGCTTATTGAGCTTGAACAGTTAATTTCATATTTTATTGAGAAGTTTGTTTCTAGTCTTGAATAAGTAGTGATTGATGCCCTTGTTTTTAATTCAGAATTTGTTACTTTTTTCTAGTTTGGTAACTTATCAACTTGACCTCGATTATAACCAACTTTCTAGCCTTTTTTCACACCTTTAACTTAAGCCCCATTATAACCTCTTAAAGACCTCTTGATTTGTATGTCATGTCATTTTATAGTGGTGGAGATTTTATTTTCAAGAAAGCTTGTGGTAATGACATTTCTTTTTTGACTGTTGAGTGCATATTTCTTGAACCTTAAACACTTTAAGTGCTTTGAGTGAATCTTTGGGAAGGATGACAATTTTTGTTAATTTTGAATCAAAGGTAATTACTTAAATGAGGGAGACACCTATGTTTTCGCACCTTAAAATTTTCAGCTTGAACTATTTGAATTATTTGCCCTAAAAATTACAAATGCATGATTATTTTATTTTGAAACATTATTGATGAGAATTACAAGTTGAGAAATATTAACATTAATGTGAGTTGAGAATTTTGCTTCAGGACAAGCAAGCGCTTAAGTGTGGGGATATTCTATAAGTGATAAAAGTAACATATTTTAATCTCATTCTTAATGCATTTTTGGATGATTAATCATTCATGAATTTGATACTTCTAATCCTTTAAATTCATGTTTCTATACATAAAAGAGCATTTGGGAGTGAACAAAGCAAAAATGAGCCAAAATCAGAAAAATGGAGCAGATTTTAGAATCCACATGGGCTGGCCCTTCCCACATGGCCGTATGAGCCACACGGACTAGCCCTTCCCACTCGGTCGTGTGAGCCACGTGGGCTGGACACACGGCCTTGTGCCAGACCGTGTCAATTTCATGACTTGTATCCCAAACACGTGAAAAAACACAATTTTTCGTCTTTCTAAGCATTCTAAAGTCTATAAATACCAAATAGAAGAAGAGAGAAGGGAGTCAGCAGAGAATATCAAAGAAAACAACTTGAAGAACACTCTTGGAGCCAACTTTGAAGCGAATTTCCATCAAGATCGAAGACCTCCTTTTAATTTCTCTTCAAGTTTTTATGATTTTCTTTATTTCTTGTGGTTATTCTAACTTTGAGATGGTTTTATTCACAATTATGAACTAATTCCCTAGATACCTAGAGAGGATAAACCCTATGATGAATTATATTATTTAGTATCTGTTTTATGTGATAAATACTTGATTCTTGTTCTCAATTATGTGCGTTTATCTCTTGTTTTAATATTTTTGGAATATTAATTCATGTTTAATGTGCTTAAATCAGAGGAGGAAAAGTCCCTATTTAAGATGAGATCTAGCATAATTGAGTAGATTTGCACGCAATCCTAGAAATAGGATGACATAAATCTATCAGATTAGAGTCAAATCTAATAGGGAATCCATAGATCGAGTTATTGTGACAATAGAGGTTTTAATTATAAATAATTTTAATTAATCAACCTAGGGCCATTTGCTCTTACACTCGAAAGAGATATTAACATAATTTAGGGATTTCTACGAATCAAGATACCAAGTGAATAAATTGCTTAAATCAAATTCATAATAATAGATGAAGTCTAGCTAGATTCTTTCCTGGGTATTGCTTCTCTTATTGGTTATTATTCAATTATTTATCTGGTTCATTCTCTATTGAGTTCTTTAGTTAGATTAATTTAGTAATTTTAGTTTAAAACAATCAATCCAATTTTTCGACTAAATAATAGGAAAACAGTAACTACTAATACTTTTAGGCCTCATAGATACGATATCTTTACTCACCATAGCTATACTACTTATCGATAGGTGCACTTCCCTTCGTTGTATTTTTAGTTAGTTACATGAATATACATCAGAGCCTGATTGTATTAAGATTGATCATGTATCCACAAGGTTTGATTATCTCCATAATACAGAGCTCTCACAATAGAACAAGAATGAATGAAAATAAATTTAACCTAAGAAAAGAGAAAACTAAACTGGAATTAAAAGACTAAATCTAGTATAACTTAATGGTCCCCTTTCCATGTGACAAAGGAGTCTATTTATAGAATTCAGGTGGTCGTCGTCCCTAACCCAGGTTAGTTGACGTTCTTGAGCTTTATGTTTGATTGTGCGGAGCAAAACGCCCCCTGCCTCGTGTTAGTTTTCATTCCAGAGTTGATGTAACGAAACACCAGGACCTGTGTTGCAACATAGCAGCCAGTGTTCTCCTCTTGGGACATCTTCACGGGTATGTCACGACACCAGTAGTCTATGTCACGACATCGAAGGTAGTTTCATGATTTCTCCATTCTGCTCCTTACATTACAACATCGAGCATTCTGTGTTGCGACATAATGACCAGTATCTGTCTATTACGGCTTTTTTTGGTCTCCTGCACACTTATAAAGTTCATCAGTTCATCCTTTGGTCTCATTCAGCCCCTAAGGTCAATAAAAGACTCAATTTGCACATTTTATTAACTTAATGAAAACTTATAAAAACATAATTAAAACCTAATGAAAATACTTGTTTTCAAGCTCTTAAAATACGGAAATTAGTTTAATCTGTTACACCGAATTATGGCAGGTTAAGCTAGTATATAGAGTAAAAAGTTGTATTTGGATTAAAACGAATAGTAATATTTGTGTGTAACAATTATTTTTCAGTTTTTAATTGTCCATACGCTTCTAGCAATGTATTTGTTCTAGAATAACCAAAACATTGTGATAATGTGATTAATTAGCATATTTTAGTTTTAAATGAGATTTCATTAATTTTGAGCTTATTATTTGATTTTTGATTGGGTGTGGAGTAAACCTGAGTAATTAGAGAATAGTAAAAAATGTGGCCCGTCAAAAAATTTTTGCAAATAAGAGCAATTAGTGAACGTACAAGGCTTTAGATATTTTTATTTTATTTTGGGGTTTATTTGTAAAGATAATACTTTTAAAATTTTCATTAACATTATATTTTCTCTCTCATCTTTTATCTTTTATTTTAGATACCTTCTCAATCTTAAATTAAGGAGTTTAAATAGAATTAAGATTTTATGTCTTCTATATATATAGGTCTAATAAAAGGAAGGGGGTTGATCCCTTTACTTTAGTTTTTTCTCAATTGAAACAAATTTCAATTACCCTATTATTGGTGCAAGCAATTTGGCCATTCCTAGGCCTATAGAACTTGAGAGAGAGCCATGAGATCTAGAATCACATTTCAAAATCTTTATTTTGATATTTATTGTCTCTTCAGTTTAAAAGAGAGATATCTTCACCTCATAAACTTGTATTGATTCTAAGTAAAAAAGAGTTCATTGATTTCGTGTTTGATAGGCATGCAATTGGAACTACCGAGTTGATCATCTTTCGTATTCGGTCTATCAAAGAACACATTGGTGTGTTCAATTAAGTAGTTGGTTTGATTCTGTCAAGGGAAATAGTAATCATATTTAAACAACTCGCGCAGTTGAGGTCGTTGGTTTGAGTTGGGCCCTTCTACTTCAAAAGGCTATCGGAGAGCTAAATCATGGACGTGTGTTTTGTGGTTGTTTGTTCGATAATGGTTAGTTGTTGGGCATTCCCCCAATAAATTTACACATGTCGTGGGCATGACAACCACTTGGCACGCAACCTTGTTAATTTGAAATGGCAATTTAAAATATCCTAGTCTCTATGGGATTGACCCTACTCCCTATAATGCTATTTATTTTTTTACGCTTAGGAATATTATTTTTGGTAGATTTGACATCCACTAATTTTTTGCGCCATTATCGGGGACTACTGCAAACTAATTTAGTGTTTTCTTTTTAATCAGGTCTAAATGTACCGATCACTCGAGCACGATTTAGAAGTAGAGAAGACTGCTCATGCAAAAGTAAAAAAAAAATGAATGATCAAATTTATTCTTATACGGCTGCAAATTATCAACCATTTAGATTTATGCCTGATTACCCAATGAGAACACAAGAGGTAAATGTATCTTCCATAGAAAGTAAACTTAGTGATAGTGTTAATATTTTTCATCGTATTGGTGTAGGAAATATGATGTTGGTCACAGTGTGAAGTATATGTACTTCACCTAGCCACGCAATAGAAGTATGTCCTATCTTGGGGGACGATTATCCGGGACAATTCAACACCATCAGAAGTTTCAATAGACCACCTCAAGGGCGATACGACTCATTCTTCAAGACATACAATTATGGGTGGAGAGATCATGTCGATTTAGGCTATGGAATGAGACCCGAATTTGATCCTATATTTAGAATAACATTAGCTTAGTTTAATTAATCATACTTAATTAGTTAATTAAGGCATTATTATACGTATTTTAATCAGAATTTAAACTAGTGGAATTAATCATCATCATCCACTAATTCATGTTAAATAATGGTTAAATAATCATTTTTCCTTTTGAATGTTTTCTATCTATGTCTTCAAGCATTTTCTAAATTAAAACTTAATAGTGATTGGACTTTTACAATTTAGTCCCTGAGCTTTAATTAACTACTTTCTCAATTAAATTACTTAAAAAATTTCCAATATATTTTTATTATAACTCTATTAATCTCTATATTTCATCCTCGCGAACTTTATTTACGAAAATGAGGTTCTAAACTCGTATTTTCCAACACCACTTAAAATTGAGTCATTGACCTGTCACCAAACGTGGACATAGTTTTAGTACATTTCAACACTTAAGGAGCTTGTTTTCTAGCCATTTTATATTTAATTATTGCATTTTTAGCTTTCATATTCTAGGTTTAATTATTTACAAAATAAGCGTTTTTACGCAAGAATTTATGTTAGTTGACCTATTAGGCCAATTTCGGCCTTAGGTAGTTCTAATATGATTAATTGAGTGTGCAAAATGTGTATGTAGTAGCCCGAAAGCCTTAGGGATGACACCCAAGTGTAGCAAAAGCTTCCTGAGACACAACACGTAAAGCCAAAACTCTTAACTTGAGAAATCAGTGTCGTGTCGCGACACACTATAGTTGTGTTGCGACACAAGTCTGAACGTGGGGCACAATACCTAATTACGGCATGTAATAAACCTAAATAGGGTTTCAAAACATTAATATAAATAGAACGGTTATTGGTAATATGTAAGCAAGCCTTTAGGAGTTGTAGTTAGTAGAATTAGGTTTTAGTTTGTTTTATTTTCCTTTTCGAGGTACATTGTTTTTTTCGACTAGGTTTAGTTTGAGCTTAAGTGTTTTCTTTATATTGAAATATTTTACAGTTTATTTTAATGTTTTTCTGCAAACGTCAAGATAAGTTAATTTTCAAGAGAGTACGCAATGTCGAGCACATCCAATTCAATCAATTGAGCAATGTCTTACCTTTCTCTTACTTTAATTTATTTTTGTTCTTTTGCATGTTTAAATTAAATCTAAGAGTTATGACAGATAGATCCATTAGAGGCTAAGTCTCTAGGAGGATTAATGAGTGGATCTGAGAGTAGTTAACAGAGGAATGCGGGTTTCCCATACGAACTAATTGGGTTTAAATTACACGTGCCTAGACACTATGAGTGATGATAATAGGAAGTAGTCTAGATTAAACAAGGTCAGGATATAAGTTTGTCGAGTAAATCATTGTTTCTCCTGATAGGGAAAGTGAGGTCGGAAGATAAGTTAGCATTTGTCAATTAGTTAATTAATAGAGGCCAAGAGGGAAAACTAGTTAATTAATAGTTAATTCCATTTAAACTCAAATTTTAAAGTTAACTACAACCACTGAAACGAGTTAATCTTCTACTTGTTAACCTGATTTAGTTGTTTGTTAATTTTCTACTACATAATTTAGTTTAATTTAGTTTAACTTAGTTTATGATTTTTATCTCTTTTATTTAGTTGTCATAATATAAATTTTAATTACTACTATTTAGACTTGTTATTGTAGAAAGAGATTTCTGATTTAATTCATCCTCTATTGGGTACAATCCTTGGAATACTTCTCTATGTTCCGTTGTAACACTTCACTATATTACTATTCAACCCGTATAGTTGCAGACATCGCTTATTTAATTTTATATACTTTTGGTGTGGTATTTTCTAGTCAAACATTTGCACGTTTGGTAGCGGTCAATCATTATAAGCTTTTCCTTTTACTTCATCATTTCCATTCATTTCTATTCATTATTTCTACATGTAATTCATTTTTGGTTATCTCGAGATAGTGAAAGGATCAATTGGACATATATAATTAGGACTCAAATAATTTATAATTTAGTTTCAGCTTTTCGTCTATTAATTATAACATTATTTATTCACGAAGTCATTTCACTAAATTATCGTAACTGATTTCTCCCTTTTTATATATCATTATGAAAGCTACTTAACAAGTGATCGTCCAATGACCTTGCCATAAGTGTATTACCTTCATATGATATCCTTATTCTTTTTTGGATAAATTCGTTCTTCCAATATTATCATATTTTATCTCATGGTAATAGTTATATCTTTCTTCATGAAAATTCAATTACTATAAAGTAGTAATTAAATCATTTATCAGAAAGACAAATGACTCGTGGCCACATTTATTTTTCATTTATAATGTAATATTGATAAGAGGATATCATTTACCCTTCATTGGGTTACGAACTCCATTGTTGTGGAATGATGCTACATACTGCAGAATTCATATACCCAATGTACCAACTTTCAATTTCTTATCTATTTAAACTAAATCTTTCATTTACATCAAAGTATACGAGTCCTGCATACATAGTCCATCATCCACTCTGGATTAAGGTATGTTACACTATGAATGTTAAAATTGAATAAATCCATAAATGGATCTAGGATTTATTCTATTTGGATTTTATTTGATGTACTGTTAGTTGATGTATACTAAACTAACTAATAAATTGACTTAAGGCAAGTGCACCTATCAATTAATAGTATAGTTATGGTGAGCACAAATATCATTCCCTTGAGGACACTATTACTATGTTATCACCTTTCTGTTATTTAACCTAATAAATCAAAGGATTGATTAAAAATAAAATAAACTATCTAAATTAACTAATGAATGCACCAAAGAATAAAACACAAAAACAATCACTTATCAACCAAGTGACAAAACAATACTAGGTAAGAATCCACCTAAATTTCATCTATAATTCTCAATCTTATTTATGCAATTTCTTTTCTTAGCTCTTTGATCTGTAGAAATCTCTATTTTATAATAATATCCCTTTCAAGCATAAGAGCACCTAATTCTAGTTTGATTAATTGAAATTCCTTTCTAATTAAAACCCTGTTATTGTATTAATTTACTCTATGGATCCCCCTATTAGATTTGACTCTAATATGGTAGATTTATGTCATCCTATTTCTAGGATTACATGCAACTCCATTCAATTATGCAAGATCTAATCACAAGAAAGGTCTATTCAACCTCAGACTTATGCACATCAAGCATGGATTAAAACTCTAGAATTATCAATCCAAGAATAATTAAGCATTCATGATTGAAAACAAAGAAACTAATTTTTTATTGCATAAAACTAGAAATCAAACAATAGAATTCATCCTCGGGTTAATCTCCCCTATGTATTAAGAGAATTAGTTCATAATTGCAAGAATAAACACAAAAAATACAATATAACCACTAAAATAAAATAAATCCTTGGGAATCAGCTTGGACTCTTGAATCTTAATGAAGAACTGCTTGGAAATCAGCTTCAATGGTGTTTATTGGGTAACTTTTGTGCTATCTCTTAACGACTGCTTATTCCATCTTTTATTTCCCTATTTATATCTTCTTAAAATGCCAGAAAATACTAAAAATAAAAAATTTCAACTGTTAGCACACACGGTTCCCGAGATTGACATGCCCTGGACACACGACTGTGTGATGGATTACTCGTGTGAACATCTGTTGCGTGTGTACAGCTTCTGAAATGCTCCAATGTTCTAATTTCCACTTGTTTTTCAATCCTATGGCTCCCAAGTGCCCTATTAAGTATAAAAACATGAATATAAAAGGATTAGAATTATATAATTCACAATTAATGTCACATAGTCACCAAAAAAATGCACTAAGATTGAGGCTAAAATATGTTACTTTTGACAATTATCAAATATCCCCAAACTTAAGCATTTTCTTTGTTCAAGCAAAGTCCACAACTCAGATTCAAATTAACTTTCCTTCACCCATTATTTTCACTGATCATATCTTAGGATAATTTATAAGTCATCATGCATTAGAAGTTTAAACTAAAATGAAAATAAAGAGCATAAGCAATCCAAATAAAAATTTTAATGTATAAAACACAAGAGCCTCCCCTAGCTTAATAATTACTTGAAATTGAAACTCAACAAGGTTTAACATCTTCACTAAGATTCACTCAAAGCACTCAAAGTGTTTAAAGACTAATTAAAATGCACTTAATAGTCAAAACGAGGAATGTTATTACCATAAGCTTGCTTAAAAATCAAATCTTCACCACTACAAATATGAGATTACACAAAGATCAAGGAGTCCTTACAAAGGTTGTAATGAGGCTTAGGTTAAGGGTATGGAATGGTATCCATGGTGATTACAGTAAACATTTGAATCGGTGAGTTACCAGACCAAAAGAATAAAATGTTGAATTGCAAGAAATTAACATGAATAGATAATAACTAGTTGAACTAAGCCTTTATAAAAGATATAATAATGATGATTAAAGCTCAACAAACAATATAATAGGGCTATAATGATCTCATACTTGAATGAGATAGCCCAAAATTTTTCCATTTTTTTTAAACTAAAAAAAATTCAGCAATATGAATGATCTAACATATTTAAGCAACTTACAAAAATTTAATCTCGACTAAAAGAAATCAATGGAAAGGTAATTCAAAGATCAATGAGGTTTTAAGGGTTAAAATGAGTCGGTGATAAATGAAAAAAAAAGATGGGATTAGGCTCAAAGGGAGTTACTAGTGGGAAATAAAGTGGGTAGGCTATTTAAAGGCTAAGTGGGCTAAATCCTAAGTGTCTCTATAATCTCAACATATCAAATCATTAATATGGTCTTAACATGCATAAAAAAACAAGTTCTAGAATAACAAACCTATTTGACACACTCAAAACCAAAAATAATATGAGCATAAAAGGGTGGATACTCTAAAGGCTCAAAAGCTCACAAAAATATGGTTTTGATGTCAAAAATTAAAAATTTATAATTCAAGGCAATGATTAAATTTAGGGAGAAAGCTTAAAATAATTATTTTTTTTTTGTTTTTTGAAAATAGCTTATCAGGCTTGATTCTCTCATGCATTAAAGTATAAATAAAAATACATAAAAATCCGAAAATTATCACAAAGCAGAATCAACAAAAAATTTTGATTTAGAAACAATAACTCTCATGCAAAAATTAAGAAAACTGTTTAAGAAAAAAATGTAAAAAATAAAGGACTAAGTTGAATAAATTTATAAAATTCTCTCCACACTTAAGATGTGCATTGCCCTCAATGTCCGAATAGAAATAAGCAATAAACATCCCAAAATAATAAAATGAGGAGGGAATTGAAAATGTTATGAATTTGGGTGATTGTGTAGAGATAGTGAAAGCTTGAGGCGTTGGAGATCCGACGTTAAGTACAGTTATCCTTGCACAATTAAAAGAAGACAAAATAAAATAAAAATAAAAACAACAAAACTAGTTGAAAAGCAGTCTAAGTACAAGTGAAGTCGATAAAAAGTAGAAACACTCAGATAAAAAACTAAACTAAAAGCAAAAATATTAGATATCAGCTTCTTACTGAATATCAGGATCCAAAGTCTCCGGAACAGTAGTGCGAACTACTGTCGAAAATATTAGATATCAGCATCTATCACATAGGGACCTATACAAATAGGTCATTTCTTCTGCAAAATGCTCTGGTGGCGACAACATTGGGCCTAGAAATGTGAAACATCAATTTGGTGGTGCTCCTACATACTCCATAAGAAATAGGCATCTAAGGTGCCTATAATGCCATTACTCTCCTTCCAACCGGTTAGAGTATGTAAAAGGATGGCATGAACATATTGCAGAACTGGGTGTAAGCAACGAGCCTTTGGTTGGCTCGGATTGTAAGGTGCATCAACCTTTGAGATGCCAGACCAACAAAGTGGTTTTGGTTTATTTGGTTATTTATAGAGGTGTAGGAACTCTAGTGCAGCCATGAACTCTTCTGTGTATAAACCGAGTCTGAACCCAGAGCCACGAATACTAAAATATCTAGTTACACCCCAAGTCAGAATGTAATGGCTTTGGGTTCATCCCATTGCATGATCATAACCTGTAAGAAGAAAGTGGAGTAGAATTCCAGTGTGAGCTCTACATAAGTAGGGTCCACAATAGTAAAGAACTGCTCACGGGGGACTATTTCTAGTGAAGCGTGGACCCGTGCCAATACACCCATTGTATGGAGAGCATCCCAATCAATGCAATGTCCAACTCCCAAAGGTCTCTCCTTCATATGCTGATAGCAATTTTTATGTGGGGCATGATCGAAAGTGAGATATTTGTGTCTTGTTCTAGTGGTATGAGTAGATGAATATGAACCAACAACCTTTCATTTCTTAGATGACTAGGATGGTGGCTTATTCTAACCCCACGTGTTAGTCATTATGTATCTGAAATAATAATTGACAACAAAACATAGCTACTCAATGAAATGTTAAATGAGATAGGAATATGCAGTTCTTATATGTGCATAAGCGACATTGAAAAGTCAAGTGAAGAAGCTTAAATAAAATTGTGCTAGAAATTAGGTGTGTAAATTGCGCATTTTCATTTAACTAGATTCTTAATGCAACAACTACATGATAGAAATCATTCTCACTTATATAGTGTAGGGCACGATTAGACATGAAACAGATGTAATGTTGAAGACTAGGAACACCATTAGACATGTAACACCAAAGCAAGGTCTAAATTTATCAAACGTGTAACACCAACAAACATGTAAAATCAAAACAAATAGAAAAGAACAAAGCAAGTTCAGCAAATCTGAACATTTAAAATAGTCAACCAGAATCAACCCACCAAAACTTTAAACAGATAAATATGAGAATAGGGAAAAGAAAAATCATGAATGAATAATGAACTCGATGTTGGCCACATCAAAAAATAGAACTTGTTCGATGATAAGGAGGGCGAGAAAGAACTCCTAACAGCGTTAGGGAAAGATGGAGGAATGACCAGTGGTGTGAAAAGAGAAATCGACATCCTGAGGATGGAAGAATGGCCAATGGCATGCAAAAAGGAAGAACGGCTGGTTGTTTATATGGCAAGGGAAAGAAACAACGATGGGGGAAAGAGAGGGAAATAAAAATGGTAAGGAAAGAAGGGGAGGAGGAATGGTGGAAAATCAAAGTAAAAAGATGGGGGAAAGAAAGATAGCGGTGTGAAAGACAGGGAGAAGAGAGAAGAGGTGTTTAAGTAAAAAGAAGTTGAAGGAGAAAGGGCGACAAAATGAGGAAACAAAGAAACTAAAAAAGGAAAAAGAACGTTATGAGAAAGGGAGAAGGAACGAAGAAGGAGAGGAAAGGGGGTGAAGATAGTTAGAGAAGAAGGAACGACAGAACACCTTAAAAGAGAGGGAGAAATGAGAATAGCAAGGGTTGGGAGAGGGAAGGAGAAAAGATGCAGAAAGAAAAAATGGGGGAAAAAGAAAAGAAAAAAATGAAACGGTGCATTTTGAGAATGGGGGACACAGTCGTGTCCCTAAATGTTGTACCTTTCGAGAATCATGTGGTTCTATATACATCCCCTTCCAATATTCACACGATCATCTCGTTAGCCTATGTAGGTCACATGACTGTGTCACTGGGCCATGTGCCTTTCGAGGAACCACAATTCCTCATACATTACCTTTTAGTATTTACATCATTGACCAGTATGGATCACACAATTATGTCACTAGCCTGTGTGTCACTCGGGAACTGTGTGGTTCTATGTATATTACCTTTCAATATTCACATGGTCGTGTCGTTAGCCTGTCACACGACCATGTCGCTAGCTCGTGTTCCATTCAAGAATCGTGTGATTCCATGAACATTACCTTCTAGTATTCACACGGCCGTGTTGTCGGCCTGTGTAGGTCACACGACTGTGTCGCTTGCTCGTACGCCCCAAAAAAATCCACGACCTAAATGCATTAATTAAACTAACTAAATTAGAAATTCAAAAACTAAAAAACTAAAAATAAAGAAAAATAAAATCAATATGAAATCCAAATATGCAAGACATTAAATAAAATCGATAAATACTTGGGTTACCTCTCAAGAAATGTTTATTTAAAGTCTAAAGCTCGACTTCTCTTTTGTAACACATGGTTAATTTGGATTTTGGAGCCGGAACTCCTCTTTCTCATTATCAACATCACCACCAAGATAAGGTTTGAGACGATGATTGTTTACCTTAAATATGTCATAATCAAGATGTGATATTGATCTAACGTTAAATGTAGTAGTAATTTTGGTCTATTTCCGCACTTAAGGAGCTTATTTTTTTGCCATTGTAGTATTAATTATTACATTTTTCTTATTTAGTAGTAAATATTAAAAGCTAATAAAATAATTATTTTTAACACATTCACTACACTAAAATAGGCTTTTAGCGGCGCTTTTTTAGGCATTTAGCTGCGCTTTTTAGAGCCGCTAAAAGTTTTTGCGGCGCTTTGAGAAACGCCGAAAAAAACGCCGCTAAATATGGCGTCGCTAACTTTAGCCGCGTTTATAGAAAAAAACGCCGCTAAGAACCATGACCTTTAGCGGCGCTTATCCCACAAACGCCGTTATAGACCAAGACCTTTAGCGGCGCTTCGCCTACAAACGCCGCTAAAGACCAAGACCTTTAGCGGCACTTTGCCCACAAACGCCGCTAAAGACCAAGACCTTTAGCGGCGCATCGCCCACAAACGCCACTAAAGACCAAGACCTTTAGCGGCGCCTCTCCCACAAACGCCGCTAAAGACCAAGACTGTTAGCGGCGCTTTTCGTAAAAATGCTGCAAAAAACTAGGACCTTTAGCGACGCTTCTATTACAAACGCCGCTAAAAACATAACTTTTAAAAAAAGTAATTAAATAATATTTATTTCTATAATAAATATTATATTATGTTTTATTTTTGAAATTTAAACTTTAAACTATATAATTTTAAGGATAAAATTTAATTAAATTAAATTTTCTATTAAAATTTTAACTTTAAAGGTAAATATAAAAATTAATGAATTTAAATTTAAAATTAAAATATTATGTTTAAATAAATGAGCAATCTACCTCACAACTCATCTGATCTATATTAAATATGCCAAATATAAAAGAAGCTACAAAACACGTAATAATTAACAATCATGATTAAAGAAGCTAGTACACAAGGTAGCTACAAAACCCTGTTTCAATAACACCTAATTCAAGTTCAAACTAAGATAAACGACCATGGAATGCAACATTAAATAACACTCTACTTGAAGAAGTGCTTAGCCTTGACTTTCCAGCTTGAAGAGATTGAATCCTCCACTACACCTTCAATATCTAAAGGATGCAAAACCAAATGATCAGATAAACCAACAAACTTGGTAAACAATAGAGATGTTAAAAATAAAAAATATATATAGCCATTAAGGCTCAAAAAATAAATATAACAAACAATTATGTGCAGCTTTAATAGTAGGTTGAACCATACTAACAAACAATCTCAATCATAGCTCTTCCATGTGTCACAAATAGGCAAGTGGAGCCTGTGTGTTGCCTTCCTCGTCAAAGACAACCCTTGTCCCCAAAGGCCTATGAACATTGATCTTCAGCTTTTTTTTTTCTTCAAGATCCGTGTTGCTGAGCTGAAAATAAGAAAACCACTTCAAAAACTGATTTCAAGTAATGGACTACAAATAAAACAAATCATTAAAGTAAAACTACCCTGGGGCAAACATAATTGACTAATGTAAAACGATCTACCTATTCCCAGAAAAAGAAAAACTAGAATCTGTGCAAGTTAACACATAACCAGGTAAGCTTACGAGCCAAAGCAGCTATATAAAAGAATTTACCATTTAACGTACTAGTACATAAATGAATTATTTTTTCATTCAAATTAAATTAAGATGGACATCCCATCACCACTATGTCAACTTCAGCTTGTAACTTTTGTATACCGTAATTTGTTACTTGATTAGATAAGCTACGTCACTCTGCAGCTTGAGTTTTGTCCTTTCAAACTCACATATCATATACAGTCAAAAAGTTGATGAACAAAAGGCTATTACTTTTAAAACTTAAGATATTGACTTTACCTTTATTGACAAAGCCCGGTTAGTTTCCATTAGCATTTGTTCCTACATTTAAAAGCCGGTTAGTATTTTAGAACATAGAAAAACTTTAGAAGTATTTTTTTTCATTTTTGTTACCCAAAATTCGGTTTATTACCTTATTCTGAAGTTCAAAAAGCTGGTCAAGCATATATTGTGTCTGCAAAAGAAGATTGAAATAAAACAAAGTGCTAGAATTTGTGAAAGTTGAAAATATTAGGAGATAAAAGGGAAATAAAAAAATAGATGGATTGAAATAAAGTAGGTCATCTAACATATAATGATGGAAAGTTGCAGGCAAGAAGAAAAGATTTAGACATCCAATTCCTAATACCAATATTAATGGGTGATTTTGAAGTTCAAAGAGCCTATAAGTTTCTTCGGGCATAAACTATGATCAATTGAAAATGAATAGAGTACTTGCCATCTCCAGTGAGTCGAGTCTATGGAGAAGAAACACATTAGTCATTTCTCTGAGGAGCAAAAAGACAAATGTTCCCGACCTTTAAAACCCTAAATTCCTACCTCTTAACTCTTAACCCCTAACTCCCAACCCCTAAACCTTAAATCCCAACCCTTAAACCATAATCCCTAATCCATAATCCCTAAATCCATATATAATTCCCAAACCTTAAAATAGTAACTCCTAAACTGGCCTTAAATCTTAAATTAACCATATACCGTAAACCATATAAACCCTAAACTATAATGATAATTAATTAAATATTTTAAAATTAATACTATCTTATCTTTTTCAATTATATATGAAATTAATTAATATATAAATTAAAAAATATATTTAAAATATAAATTAAAAATAATTAATCTAAACCCAAAACCCTAACCCGACCCATGAATCCCTAAACTCTAAACCCTTAACTATTAACCCCTAAACCCCAAACCCCTAACCCCTAAACCTTAAATCCAAACCCTTAAACCATAATCCCTAAATCCATACTCCCTAAACCTTAAAATAGTAACTCCTAAATCGTCCTTAAATAAATTATATACCTTAAACCAAAAATCCTAAACTATAGTGATAATTAATTCAATATTTTAAAATTAATACTATCTCTTTTTACGATTATATAAGAAATTTTTTAATATATAAATTAAAAAATAATCAGTAATCATGTACCCAAAAAACTTTAAAATTATTTTAATAATAGTATTTTAATTTTTCCATATGTTTTATTTCAAATTATTTCTACGTGTTATTATTCGTTTCTGAAGATTATAAATATTCAATTAGAAATAAATTAAATTTTATTTAATTAATATAAATAAACCTATTAAGATAAAATGTTTTTAGCGGCGCTTTTCCAAAAACGCCGCTAAAGCCCCCAACAGTAGCGGCGCTTTTCCAAAAACGCCGCTAAATCCCCCTACATTAGCGGCTCATTTCCAAAAAGGCCGCTAAAGCCCCAGCATTACCGGCGCTTTTCCAAAAATGCCGCTAAATCCCCCAGCATTAGCGGTGCTTTTCCAAAAACGCAGCTAAAGCCCCCAGCATTAGCGGCGCTTCTCCAAAAACACCGCTAAATCCCCCAGCATTAGCGATGCTTGTTTAAAAACGCCACTAAAGGTCCCAGCATTTGCGGCGCTTCTTCAAAAACACCGCTAAAGGCCACAGCATTAGCAGCGCTTTTCTGTAAACGTGGCTAAAGCCCCGAAAGGTAAGAAAACGACGCCGTTGGGCTTTGGTTTTTTCGGTGTTTTTTCAAAAAATGTCGCTAATGCTCATTTTTAGCTGCGTCTTGTGAAAAACGCCGCTAATTCTCGATCTTTAGTGGCGATTTCCTTAAAGCGCCGCTAATGCTCAATTTTTACTGGCGTTTTTTGTCCAAACGCCGCTAAAAGTGCCGCTAAAAGCCTATTTTGGTGTAGTGATTTTATGAGTGTCATACAGGCTCTAGGTAGTGCTAATGTGTTAAATTGAGCATGTAGGATGATGAATTATAGGCCCAATGGACAGACAAGCGAGGGACGAGTGATCCACAAGCTTTCCAAGCTATCAAAGCATGAAACAAACCAAAGGAGGCACAAAACCTATGTCATGTCGTATCATAGGCCTTGCATGGTGCAACATAGCCTCAATGTATTTTAGGGCTATTTTTGTCCATACAATCAACTTTATGTAAAGACCTTGGACGTATCGAAGACCTAATTTGGGTTGCCAACACTCCTATAAATAAAACCTTAGGGATATGATATAACTAAGTCATCTTAGATGCCTGCAAAAACAATAGTAGTTTAGGAGTAGGATTAGATTAAGTTTTCTTTCGGTTTTCATAAACTCTTGGTTCTTTTATCTTGGAACCGATTTCGACCCAAGAGTTCTTTTATTTAGTTGAAGTAATTCAGTTATTTGCTTTGGCAAGTGATGATATTCGTTATTCCAATTGAGAGATTATCCACTCCATACTTCAATCGACATCAAATCTTGGATTATTCTAGTCTCTTTGCTCTTTTAGTGCATTCGTGTTATTTACATGTTTAATTGAATTGAGTTAGAGATTATGAATACCATGAGTGACTAACTGCCTTAGGGGAGATAATGAGTGGATAGGGATGTGAGGATTTAGGGTTTCTCAATAAGATTAGTTGGTTTAAATTATGAATTCCTAAACCCTAGGATTGACAACCATAGGAAGTAATCATAAGTTAAACAAGATTGGGAGATACGTTTCTCCGAGTTAAACATAATTTATCCTGATTGAGAAAGTAAGGTTAGGAGATAAGCAAGTATCAATCGATTAATTAATCAGTTAGAGGCCGGGAGGTAATAATTTGTTAGTTAATGGTTATTCCACCCTAAAACCTTAATCCAAAGTTCATTAGAACCCCTGAAATGAGTTAATCTTCCTGATTGGTTTAATTGATTTCATCATTTTTTTATTTTACTGTGTATTTATTTTTTATTTAATTTCTAATCATCATCTATTTTATGATCTATGGTAATACAGGATTTAATTATTACTATTTAAAAATGTTATTGTAAAGAGATTTTCAATATATTTAGTCCATCCTCCCTTGGGTACGATCCTTAAAATACTTCGATGTGTTTCGTTTTAACAAAATTACTATATTATAGTTTCACTTGTATATTAATGGAAACTATCGATTTAATTTTATATATATTTGGTGTGATATTTATACTATAAACGATAACACATTTATAGGCGGTCAAGTTGTTGGCATCATTGCTGAGGAGGTTTCAACATTAAATGTAGAAAAATATGTTTACAATTAATAAGATAAATAGGAATGTTAAAGACTATAGATACAATATTTTTTGTTTATTTAGTTTTTTTAGTTATTTAATTTCTTTTTAATTTTCAGGTTCTTTATGACTCGAAGTTCCAACACTCCAATTGAGCCATATCCAGATCTTGAGCAATTATTCAGGCGCACTCATCATTCAATGAACACTATTCCACCTGCGGTAATTAACTTACCCTAGAAGAATCCACTATTTGAATATCCACAAGAACAACAAGCGAATATCTGGGAAGAAGTCCCAATGGATCAAAGGACATTGTGTGAGTATGCCTTACCTATATTAGATGCCGTGCGAGGTAGCATAGAAAGGTCGGTGATCAACACCAATAATTTTAAGCTAAAGACGACTATCATCTAGATGATCTAGAATGTGTTGCAATTCAAAGGAAACATGGTGGAAGACCCGATTCAACACTTGAAGTGATTTATACAACTTAGTGACACCTTCAAGTATAATGGAGTATTCAATGATGTTGTGCATATTTGGTTACTTTCGTTTTCTTTGTGTGGTAATATGACTGATTAGTTAGATTTTTTAGAACCAGGTCCCATTACTACGTGGGATGAATTGGCAGAAAATTTTCTTCATAAACTTTTCCCAATTAGCCGAACCATTCAGCTTAGGCGAGAAATCACCAATTTTAAACAATACGAAGGTGAGTACCTGTACAAGGCATGGGAACATTTCAAGAAGATGCTAAGGAAATGCCAATACCATGGATTGCAAGTTTGGCTTTAGATTCAGATATTTTTTAATGTTGTTGACGGTAACATCAAATCCAACCTAGACAGAGCAGCCGGAGGATCTATCAGTTTCCACACATACGAACAAGCCTACAAAATCATAGAGGACATGGTTATGAATTTGTAAATGTGGCGTAATATTCAACATTATGAACTAAATTCCCTAGATACCTAGGAAAGATGAAATGTAACACCCCAAATTTTGGGCCTAGAAGAAATATGGGAACAGATAGGAGACTACACATAAATATTTAGTTGTGCAAGGAAGTGACATAAATGAATATCTGTGTTAGTGGTTAAGAGACTGGGTGTGTTTGGAAGTGTTTGAGGAGCCTGTGTTCAAGTCTTGGCCTTGGCAGAATTTTTTAGTTTTGCTTTTAAATGAATCTGGACATTGGTATATAGGCCTTATAATTAATAGTGTTTTTTTTATAACATAAAAAGAGCTTGTGGTTTGTGGCAAGGTGGCGTGTTGTGTAACTGTGAGGTCTGAGGTTCAAGTCTTGGGTTGCGCAATAGACTATTTATTTTGCTAATTGAGCTGGTAGGTGGTAGAGTTGGATTGAAATACTGCTAAATGGAGTTTGAACTGGTCATAGAGAGATTTGAGGAGGGATATTTGGAGAGATTTGAGGAGAGAATATTGGGATTTGGGGAGGTTGTTGTTGTGGAGAGATGTATATCATCTCATTTGTTCCTTGTTCTCGATGGGAGATCGGCGAGGTTTTCAAGGTTTTCATCACTTTCTACAACCTGCATTGCTTCCATTCCTAACTGGTGGTGGTCGAGGTTGATTGGCACATTGCCTGGGAACTAAGGGTGCGATGATCATTGATTTTTGGAATAAGAGTGTTCGAACAAAGGGAATCTGCTAATCACAACAGGAGTGTAACCACTCCATTGTAACTGTAGAACGACAAAAGCCGAAAATCTAAAATACGGCGTTGAGACCAAAAGAGAATACGATCGCTCGTACGGAAAGCCAAACCTGCGAATCATAGGCGATAAACAGTAGAGGCCTCCATGAGCATTTCCATGGGCTTAGGCCGTAATGGGCCACGTTGGGTCGAAATGGGCAGTGTGGGTTCATTGGGCTTGTAGGCCCCACACAGATGAAATCCACAATTTGTGGCAAAATACTGGACAGGGCTAAGTAGATCTCATAGCTGTGGCAAAATTTGGGCTGAACGGGCCGCACAAGCGTGTGGGCCCACTTGGTGTAAGTATTGGGCCTTGGGCCCATTTACACTGTTATGGCCATTTAGGTTACCTGAGTCGCTCGAGGC
This sequence comes from Gossypium turneri, assembly GCA_008044935.1. NCBI lineage: Eukaryota > Viridiplantae > Streptophyta > Magnoliopsida > Malvales > Malvaceae > Gossypium > Gossypium turneri. The sequence continues at coordinate 34,755,226 of CP032579.1, read as the reverse complement.
AACTGCGGACCTTTTGAGAGGTTAATAAATGACCAAATTACGCCTACAGGGTAAAATGAACGAATTACCCCCACAGGGTAAAATGATCGAATTACCCCCATAGGGTAAAATAACCGAAATACCTCCACATGGTAAAATTATTAAAATACCCTCACAGGGTAAAATGATAGAAATACCCTCACAAGGTAAAATGACTGAAATACCCCTTACCAGGTAAAATGACCGAAATACCCCACAAGGTAAAATGACCCAAATACCCCCATAAGGTAAAATGACCGGAATACCCTATAGGATAAAATGACCAGAATACCCTCATAGGGTAAAATGATCGAAATACCCCCATAGGGTAAAATGACTGAAATACCCCTAGGAGAAGTAATGACTGATATGGCCTTATGTTATGTATAACTAATTTGCTCTATGATATGTATGACTATGATTGAGTATGACATTCTGCATCACGCATGATTTATGACATGACATGCCGCATGGGGTTGGGATACTATTATGGAAGAAGTATACTGTTACTGGCAGCTTTGCTGCGATACTGTTACTGGAAGCTTTGCCGCGATACTGTTACTAGCAGCTTTGTTGCGATACTATTACTGGTAATTTTGCGACGATGTTGGTGTGTTGGTTGGGTGGGTTGATTTTATCCCCACAAGGTGTGTTGGTGGTACAGAGAGGTGTGTTAGTAGGATTAGGATGGGTTGCATTATTGCACTGTAGTGATATTGTACTGGGCTAAGGCCCACATTGTACTGTTACTGAATAGGGCTCAGGCCCAGACTGTCACTGCTTATTATACTGATTGACCGGTAGGGGATTACACACCGAGTTTTGTAAACTCACTCTTTCCTTTTAACCGTGTAGGTAATCCTCAGTCTTAGGCGATTTGGTGCTACGAGGGACTCGGAGGTGGCCACACAACTGCAATTGTTCTTCACTTGCTTTTATTTAAATGTAATGTTTATGTTGGGTTTTGTTTTTGTAATAAGGCCTTTAAGTTGGTTTAAAATTTTAATTGGGCTTTTGCTTAATTATTTTAAACTGCTAGCTTAGGAGAAAACGAATTATCAAAATAATTACTATTTTCAAAGACACGAGACTTAAAAAATAGAGTTTCAAAAGCTTTCGCAATCTTAGATTAACTTACTATAACAAAAGTAGACAACAAGGTAAATGTTTTGGCCAGATGATTTGTTAAATAACAATTAAGAGGTTTTTAAACTTAGAAACAAATTTTTACCAACGAGTTTTATCTTTCGAAAGACACTTCAATGTGACATGCCAGATCCAACCATAATGTCTAGGTCGGGTTTGAGGTGTTACATTTAGTGGTATCAGAGTTGAGTTGCAAAACTCGGCTATGGAATAGGTTGTTAAAATATTTGGAATTTCTAAAAAATTGTTCTTGAAGTGTTTAGGAAGGTTTACAAGTGTGGCACACCGAGTCTCCAGTGCCAAATCCGTAAGTTTTCTTTATACTGTAGACTGCTTAAACTGAAATACACTGAGAGACTACTATAGCTAGTAGGATTGTACTGAAACTCATTAGTTAGAGTAAACTGAGACTGTAGGAAACTGGAAACTGTAAGGAGACCTTGATTTGCGAAAATAAAACTCTGATTACTACTTTTCATAAGACATCTGTTAATAATTCCTGGAATTACAAACTGATTCATAAAACTTCTTAAACTGATATACGTTATTTGATATGAGCACAAGAGGTACGCACGGACGAGGTACAAGAGGCCATGTTAGAGGCCGTAGAGGTGCTCCAGTTGGGTCCTCATTGTTTGGCCATATACCTAATTTGGAATTAGAGTGCACAGTGAAAGCGTAGTGGTGGAGTCTGTGTTATGCGACTGATTTGACAATTGAAAATTTCGATGACGAAATTTCTTTAAGGAGGGGTGAATTGTAACACCCTGAATTTTGGGCCTAGAAGAAATATGTTTTGAACAAGGGAACAGATAGGAGACTGCACATAAATATTTAGTTGTGCGAGGAAGTGACATAAATGAATGTCTGCTTTAGTGGTTAAGAGATTTGGGTGTGTTTGGGAGTGTTTGAGGAGCTTGGGTTCAAGTCTTGGCCTTGGCAGAATTTTTTAGTTTTGCTTTTAAATGAATCTGGACATTGGTATATAGGCCTTATAATTAATAGTGTTTGTTTTATGACACAAAAAGAGCTTTTGGTTTAGTGGCAAGATGGCGTGTTGTGTAACTGTGAGGTCTAAGGTTCAAGTCTTGGGTTGCACAATTGAGTATTTATTTTACTGATTGAGCTGGGTAGGTGGTAGAGTTGGATTGACATACTACTAAATGGAGTTTGAACTGGTCATAAAGAGATTTGAGGAGGGATATTTGGAGAGATTTGAGGAGAGACTATTGGGATTTGGGGAGGTTGTTGTTGTGGAGAGATATATATCCATCTCATTTGTTCCTTGTTCTCGATGGGAGATCAGTGAGGTTTTCAAGGTTTTGTCGCTCTCTGTAACCTACATTGCTTCCATTCCTAACTAGTGGTGGTCGTGGTTGATTGGCACATTGCCTGGGAACTAAGGGTGCAATGATCATTGATTTTTGGAATAAGACTATTCGGAACAACGGGAATCTGTAAATCGTAACATGTGTGTAACCACCCCACTGTAACTATAGAACGGTAAAAGATGAAAAGCTAAAATACGACATTGAGACAACACGAGAGTGTGATCGCTCATGTGGAAAGCCAAACCTATGAATCATGGGCGAACTGTAGAGGCCTCCATGAGCATTTCCATGGGCTTAGGTCGTAATGGGCCACGTTGGGCCAAAATGGGCCGTGTGGGCTCATTAGGCTTGTGGGCCCTACACAGATGAAATCCACGATTTGTGGGAAATACTGGTCGAGGCTAGGTAGATCTCATAGCCATGGCAAAATTTGGGCTGAACGGGCCGTACAAGCATGTGGGCCCACTTGGGGCGCATACTGGGCCTTAGGCCCATTGACACTGTTATGACTATTTAGGTTACCTGAATCGCTCGAGGCGACTGCGAACCTTTAGAGAGGTCAATAAATGATTGAATTACCCCCACAAGGTAAAATAGGTGAATTACCCCATAGGGTAAAATGACCAAATTACCTTACACGATAAAATGACCAAATTACCCCTCTCAAGGTAAAATGAATGAAATACCCCCACAGGGTAAAATGACCAAAATAACCCCGTAAGGTAAAATGACCAAAATATCCCCACAGGATAAAATGATCGAAATACCCCCACAAGGTAAAATGACCGAAATACCCCCACAGGGTAAAATGACTAAAATACCCCTATAGGGTAAAATAACTGAAGTACCCCATAGGGTAAACTGATCGGAATACCCCCATAGGGTAAAATGACTGAAATACCCCCATAGGGTAAAATGATCGAAATACCCTCATAGGGTAAAATGACCGAAATACCCTATAAGATAAAATGACCGAAATACCCCTATAGGGTAAAATGACCGAAATACCCTCATAGGGTGAAATGATTGTTATACCCTTGGGAGATGAAATGACTGATATGGCCTTATGTTATGTATAACTAATTTGCTCTATGATATGTATGACTATGATGGAGTATGACATTCTGCATCACGTATGATTTATGACATGACATATCGCATGGGGTTGGGATACTATTATGGTGGAAGTATACTGTTACTGGTAGCTTTGTTGTGAGACTGTTTCTGGCAGATTTGCTGCGATACTATTACTGGCAGCTTTGCTGCGATACTATTACTGACAGCTTTGCTGCGATATTGGTGTGTTGGCTGGGTGGGTCGATTTTATCCCCACATGGTGTGTTGGTGATATGGAGATGTGTGTTTGCTGGATTGGGATGGGTTGCATTATTGCATTGTACTGATATCGTACTGGGCTAAGGCCCACACTGTACTGTTACTGAATAGGACTCAGGGCCAGACTGTGCTTGTTGCATACTAATTGACCAGTAGGGGATTACACACCGAGTTTCATAAACTTACTCTTTCCTTTGAACCGTGTAGGTAATCCTCAGTCTTAGGTGATTTGGTGCTGCGAGGGATTCGGAGGTGGCCACACAATTGTAGCTATTCTTCATTTGCTTTTATTTAAATTTAATGTTTATGTTGGGTTTGTTTTAGTAATAAGGTCTTTAAGTTGGTTTAAAATTTTAATTGGGCTTTTGCTTACTTATTTTAAACTGCTAGCTTCGGAGAACACAAACTTTAAAAATAATTACTGTTTTCAAAAACACGAGACTTAAACAATAGAGTTTCAAAAGCTTCCACGGTTTTAGATCAACTTACTATAACAAAAGCAGACAACAAGGTAAATATTTTCGCCAGATGATTTGTTAAATAAAAATTATGAGGTTTTTAAACTTAGAAACAATTTTTTACCAACGAGTTTAATCTTTTGAAAGACACTTCAATGTGACACGTCAGATCCAACCGTAATGTCTAGGCCAGGTTTGGGGTGTTACATGAAACCTTTGATGAATCTTATTATTTGATTTCTAATTTACGCGATAAATACTTGATTCTTGTTCTTAATTATGTATGTTTATTCTTTGTTTTAATATTTCTGAGATATTAATTCAAGTTTAATATGCTTATTTCAGTGGAGCAAAAGCCACTATTTAAGAGTAGATCTAGCATAGTTGAGTGGAGTTGCATGCAATCCTAGAAATAGGACAACATAAATCTACCAGATTAGAGTCAAATCTAATAGAGGAATCCATAGATCAAGTTAATGCGACAATAGGGGTTTTAATTAGAAAGAGATTTCAATTAATCAACCTAGAGTCAGTTGTTCTTACTTTCGAAAGAGATATTAACATAATTTAGGGATTTCTACGGATCAAGACACAAGAGAATAAATTCTTTAATTTAGATTCATAATAATAGGTGAAGTTTAAATGGATTCTTTCCTAGGTATTGTCTTTCTCATTGGTTGTCTTCGATTATTTTCCCATTTCATTCTCTATTGCGTTCGTAGTTAGATAATATTAGTAAATTTAGATTAAAAATAATCATTTCAATTTATTGGATAAATAATAGAAAAAAGTAATTACTAGTACTTTTAGTCCTTGTGGATACGATATTCCCTACTCACCATAGCTATACTATTGTTCGATAGGTGTGCTTGCCTTTGTCATAATTATAATTAGTTTAGTGACCATCAAGTTTTGGCGCCGTTGCCGGGGACTAAAATATTAGGAACACTTAATTTTTATTAATTTAGCCATTTATTTTTATTGCATTTTATTTTTGTTTTTAGTTTAAATTTTGTTTTCTAATTTTTCTTTTATTTACTTTTGGCAGGTTCCTTTAGTTTATGACTAGAAGAAACCCGTCGGAACCATTACTGTTTGACAGCGAAATTGAAAGTACAGCTCGTAAAAATCATAGAGAAGCAAGGTAGAGTCGACAGAGTATAGTAGACGAGAAAGAGGATATTGTTATTATTATTATTGAGGAGATGGGTGATAATCAAAATAATCAGCTGCCTCCTATAGTTGTTGCAAATCCTGCAAATCCAAACCCTACTCCTTGTACCATGTACGATTATACCAAGCCCACTCTAACTGGGGCTAAATCGAGTATTGTAAGACCCACATTTGCTATGAATAATTTTGAACTGAAGCCAAACACTATTCAGATTGTACAATAATTTGTTCAGTTTGATGGTTTGCAAAACGAAGAACCAAATACTCATTTGGCTAATTTTCTGGAAGTCTGTGATACTTTTAAGATAAATGATGTTTCTGATGATTCATTCACCTACGGTTGTTTCCCTTCTTGTTTAGGAACAAAGCTAAACAGTGGTTAAATTCTTTACCATGAGGTTCTATCACTACATGGGATCAAATGACTGAGAAATTCCTACTAAAGTACTTCCCACCAGCTAAGACAAATAAGTTCAGGAATGATATCACTTCCTTCATTCAGATTGACTTAGAAACCCTAAATGATACATGGGAGAGGCATAAGGACTTATTGAGGCCGTTCCATCACCATGGGTTACCTCTATGGCTACATGTTCAAACCTTCTACAACGGTATGAATCCCTCAACTAGTTAGTTAATTGATGCAGCAGCAGGTGGTACTCTAAACAATAAAACACTTAAAGCTGGTTATGAGTTTATAGAGGAGATGTCATTGAATAATTATCAGTGGCAACTCATGAGGACGAAGCCGATGAAAGCGGCCGGTGTTTTTAACTTAGATGCAGTCACAATTTTATCAAATCAGGTAGAACTTTTAAATAAAAAATGATGGTTTATGTGTTTCTATGCAGGTACATTCGGTGATGCAATGCAATGCAAATGGAGGTGGAATAAATAATCTAGAATATTCACCCTTCGGTCCTAGTATGGAGAATGAGCAAATAAATTATATGGGTAATAATTCTAGACCTCAAAATAACCCTTATAGTAATAATTATAATACAGGATGGAGGAACCACCCAAATTTATCATGGGGTGGTCAAGGAAACCAAAGACCACAACCCCTTCCAAGATTTCAACAACCCTATCAGCAAGAGAAGAAATCGAAACTTGAAGAGATGTTGGAAAAAATTTATTTCGATGTTAGAGACCCATTTTCAAAACACCTAGACAGCTTTGAAAAATCAACAAGCATCAATTCATGGGCTCAAAAATCAAATTGGACAGCTTGCTAAATTGGTTTCAGAAAGGCAGCAAGGTAGTTTACCTAGTAACACCGAACCGAACCCAAAAGAGCATGTGAAAGTAGTTACATTAAGGAATGAGAAAGTGTTGGCTGATCCCGAAAAGAAGCTGTAACAGGAATCTGATAACGTAAATGCTGAGAGGGTAAATCCCAAAGTAATTCAAACACCGGTGCTTATACAAACCACCCATCCTATATCCGGTAAAGTTGAAGAAAGACCGTATGGATGAACAATTTGGTAAATTTCTTAAACTTTTCAAATAGTTGCATATTAACTTACCTTGTGTTGAAGCTATTTCGCAGATGCCCACATATGCAAAATTTTTAAAGGAGCTATTGCCAAATAAAAGGAAGTTTGAAGAGATATCCACTTTGGAACTCAACGAGGAATGTTCATCTATTCTCCAAAATAAACTACCAACTAAGTTGAAATATCCAAGAGTTTTACTATTCCCTATTTTATTGGTAGTTTAAACATTGAGAAAGCATTAGCTGATTTGGGTGCTAGCATTAGTTTGATGCCTTATAAAATGTTCAAGCAGCTTCACATTGGGGAACCAAAACTAACTAGAATGAGTATTCAATTAACTAATAGATCTATTAAATATCCTAGGGTATTATGGAAGATGTCCTTGTAAATGTAGATAAATTCATATTCTCTATTGATTTTTTTGTGCTTGACGTGGATGAGGATGTTGAGTTGCCTTTAATTTTAGGTCATCCTTTTTTAGCTACTGATAAGGCTATCATTGATGTGGGTGATGGAGAAATTATCTTTAAAATATATGATGCTATGTGACTCTCTAGAGAACAAGATGATTCTTGTTGTTTAATTGACTCTATTGATCATGTTATTCAATATTCATTATAGAAAATCATTCATAGGAACACGTTGGAACTGCGTCTGATTCAAGGAGAGGAGGTAGATGGCGATTGTAACACCCCCAAATTTTGGGCCTAGAAGAAATAGGTTTTGAACAAGGGAACAATTAGGAAACTGCACATAAATATTTAGTTGTGCAGGGAAGTGACATGAATGAATGTCTGCTTCAGTGGTTAAGTGATTTAGGAGTGTTTGGAAATGTCTGAGAAGTCAGGGGTTCTAACCTTGGCTTCTGCAGAATTTTTAGTTTTGCTCTTGAATGAATCTGGACATTGGCATTTAGGCCTTATAAATGTTAGTGTTGGTTTTATGACACAAAGAGAGCCTGTGGTTTAGTGGTAAGGTGGCGTGTTGTGTAACTGTGAGGTTTGAGGTTTAAGTCCTGGGTTGCGTAATAGAGTATTTGTTTTACTGCTTGAGCTGGGTAGGTGGTGGAGTTGGACTAGAATACTACTAAAAAGAGTTTGAACTGGTCATAGAGTGAGTTGAGGAGAAATTGGTGGAGTGATTCAATGAGGGATAAAGGGAGAGATTTTAGGAGAAAATCAAGGAAATTTGAGAGTGAGGGAGAGTTGTGCCGTTTGGGGGTATGCTTGTGCTGAACTTGGTCTTTAGGCATTGAGGGAATCGATTTTGGGGTTGTTTTTCTCTCCGTTTGCTTCGACTTTGGTCAGTTTTTCTTTCACCTTTTGCTTGTGCTGAATTTTGCTAAAGACTTCGGATACCTCTCGGGTTTGCTTATTTGTTTTCCTGTTTTCCCCTTTTATTCTTTTATTCTTGTTTTTCTTTTGACCGAATAGTTCTTTAATCCCCTCTGCCGAATTCCCTTTCTCCTCCCTCTTCTCTCTTCCCTCTTCTCTTTACTGTTTCTTCCTCTCCCCTACCTTTCCCAAACCTTGTCGAATTCTTGTTCCCTCTCCACTCTAGATTCTTCTAAAAGGGAGTATTGGCGTTGGTTCTTCTCTGTCTCCTTGGTTGAATGTTGATAGGTGAGTTCTGCGATACCCTTTGTCTAGTTCGGTTTGTGCTTTTCTATCCATTGATCTCTTTTTTTTTTCTGTTTTGCCTCTTTTCAGTTTTTGGATCCCCTTTTTGATTTGCTCTTTCTTGTGTTTCAAGTTGCACTCTACCCTGTCAATAGTTTGGTAGGTGAGTAAGTGTTTGTTATTCATTACATGGGATGCAGTTTGAAAGGATGTATGTACATTATTGGGTTTAATTGGATTGTTAAGCGAAATGCGATCTAAGGGTTGGAAGTAAAGGGTTTTGTGGCTTTTGTGCTAGGTGGAGTTCAAGAATTGATTGGTGCTTCTCCAAGGAACTGAGGGTGCGGCTCGGTTGATTTTGGTAAGGGGATTCGAGTACTGATTTTTCCATAGCATCGTTTGGCTTTATTTGATGAACAAATTTTGGTAGTTAATGAAATGATGTTTGGTTGAATCTAGGTTGGTGTGCGTAGAGACTTGCACCTTTCTTATAAACAGGTGTTTAATCACCCACTGCCACCATAGATCGGCGAAAAGCCAAAAAGCCGTAAACATGATGTTTAAGACCACATGAGCATGCGATCGCTCAAATGGTAAGCCCAACTTGCGACTCGATGGGTAAAATTACTAAAATACCCTCGAAGGGTAAAATTATTGAAATACCCTCGATGGGTAAAATGATCGAGATACCTTCGAAGGGTAAAATGACCGAAATACCTTTATAGGATAAAATGACTGTTATACCCCTAGAAGTTGAAATGAGTGTATGACCGATTGTCTCTATGTTATATATATCTGACTGTTTCTCAGTATGACATACTACATACACGTATGATTTATGACATGACATACTGCATGGGGTTGGGATTCTGATATAGGGGAAGTATACTGTACTAGTGACTTTACCACATATACTGTTACTGGCAACTTTGCTGCATTACTGTTACTAGCAGCTTTGCTACATTATTATTGCTAGCACCTTTGCTGCGATATTGGTCTATTGGCTGGGTGGGTCGATTTTATCCCCACATGGTGTGTTGGTGGTACGGAGTAGTATGTTGGCTAGATTGAGATGGGTTGCATTACTGCATTGTACTGTTACTGTATTAGGCTAAGGCCCATATTGTTACTGTATGGGGCCAAGGCCCACTTATTGTTACTGTACTGGGCTAAGGCCCACACTGTACTGTTACTAAATAGAGCTGAGGACCAAACTGTTACTGCATGTTGTATGCGGATTGTTTGGTAAGGGATTACACACTGAGTTTCGAAAACTCACTCTCTTCTTTTAACTGTGCACGTAATCCTCGGCTATAGATGTTTCAGGGCTGCGAGAGACTCGGTGGTGGCCACACAAATACTGTTGATGTTTACATTTTCCTTTATTTTAATGTTATTAATTTGTTGGGTTTTGTTTTTGTAATAAGGCCTGTAAGTTGGTTTTAGATTTTTAATTGGGCTTTGCTTATTAATTTTAAACTGCTAGTTTAGGAGAGGACAGACTTTCAAAATAATTAATGTTTTCAAAGACACCACATTTTCGTACAATACTGTAAAAGTTTTCGCACCAAAAAATGTTTTAAATATAGTAAAAAATTAATACGATCAACTTATTATAAAAAAGTCGACAACAAAGCAATCGTTTTGGCTAGATGTTTTGTTAAACACTAATAAAGAGGTTTTTAAATTTGGAAACAAATTTTTACCAACAAGTCCAATTTTCGAAAGACACTTCAATGTGACACGCCAAATTCGACAATAATGTCTAGGCCAGGTTTGGGGTGTTACAGCGATGATGCTTTAATAGGTAAGGCAAAAATTGATTTAGACTCTAATGAGTCTTCACTGAGACAAAAAATGTATGAGAACATTAAGGTAAGCAAGGAATTGAAATTAAAACCCTCTATTAAAGAACCTCCTAAGTTGGAACTGAAGCAATTACCAAATTACCTAGAGTATGCGTTTCTTGGAAACAATTCTACATTACCAGTGATTATTGTTTCAAATTTAAAGCTAAATGAGAAAGAGGAGTTATTGAAAGTGTTGAAGGAACATAAAAGATCTATAGCCTAGAAGATTTCTGACATTAGAGGGATCAGTCCTTTTTTTACACCTATAAAATTTTAATGGAAGATAAATACAAACCATGTGTGCAAGCTTAAAGACGGCCAAATCCTAACATGAAGGAAGTCGTTAAGGCTGAGGTAATTAAACTTCTAGATGCTGAAGTTATTCATCCTATTTCTAATAGTACTTGGGTGAGTCTTGTGCAGGTTATTCCTAAGAAGGGAGGCATGACTATTGTAGCCAACAAGAAGAACGAGTTGATTCCAACGACAATAGTCATGAGATGGAGAGTTTGTATTGACTATAGGAAGTTGAACGATGCCACGAGGAAAGATCATTTTCCTCTGCCATTCATAGATCAAATGTTGGAAAGCTTATCTGGGCATATGTATTATTGCTTCCTAGATGGACTCTTTGTCTATTTTCAAATCCCGATTGCTCCTGAAGACAAAGAAAAAATGGCATTTACATGTCCATATTGTACGTTTGCTTATCAAAGAATGCCTTTTGGATTATGTAATGCTCCTGTTACTTTTCAGCGTTGCATGTTAGCCATCTTTGATGAACTTGTAAAAGACATTATGGAGGTATTTATGGATGACTTATTGGTATTCGGTAATTCTTTCCATCTTTCTATTAAAACTTAAAACAAGTTTTAATGAGATGTAAGGAAACAAACCTTGTGCTTAATTGGGAAAAATGTCACTTCATGGTTTGAGAAGGGATTGTGTTGGGCCATAAAATTTCTAGTAAAGAGATTTAGGTTGATAGAGCTAAAATTGAAACCATTGAAAATTTACCTCCCCCTAGTTCAGTTAAGGCTATTCGAAGCTTTTTATGACATGTTGGGTTCTATAGAAGGTTTACTAAAGATTTTTCTAAAATAGCTAAGCCTTTAATGAATTTGCTAGAAAAAGATGTGCCCTTTGATTTTAGTTGGGAATGCTTAGAAGCATTTAATACTCTAAAGGAAAAATTAATTAATGCCCCGATTGTGGTTGCACCCGATTGGAATTTACCCTTTGAACTAATGTGTGATGTGAGTGATTTTTCAATGGGTGCAGTTCATGGACAGCGAAGAGACAAGCATTTTCACCCAATTTATTATGCCAGCAAGACGTTAACAGATGCACAAGAAAATTACACTACCACAGAAAAAGTATTGTTAGCTGTGGTTTTTACATTTGATAAATGTAGATCATATTTGATATTATCTAAAGTTGTTGTTTACATTGACCATTCAGCTCTCTACTATCTCCTAACTAAATCGGATGCAAAACCTCAACTTATAAGATGGATTTTATTATTGCAGGAGTTCAATTTGGAAATCCAGGATAAGAAGGGAGCTGAAAATCTTGCAGCAGATCACCTTTCTAAACTAGACAATTCACATTTCAAGGAGCTTAATGAGAAAGAGATAACTGACTCGTTTCCTGATGAACAACTCTTGGTTATAACTGATTCTAAAGTCCCTTGGTTTGCGAATATAGCAAATTACTTAGCTGCTAACATCCTACCAAAAGGGTTGACACATCATCAAAAGAAGGGATTCTTTGCCAATGTGAAAAATTATTTTTGGGAGGATCCTTTTCTTTTTCATGTATGTTCAGATCAAGTAATTCAGAGGTGTGTTACAAAATCAGAAGCGAATAAAATCTTAAAACATTGCCACTCAGGACCAACAGGAGGACATTACAGTAGGACTAGGACAACATATAAAACACTTGAATCAGGTTTTTATTGGCCCACACTGTTCAAGGACGTGATGAAATGCCTCAAACTTACGTGCTCACATGTGACATTTTAACATCTCGGGCATTGATTTTATGAGTCCATTTCCTAGATCTTTTGGTAATAAGTACATCCTAGTAGCAGTCGATTATATGTCAAAATGGGTAAAAGCTTAAACTTTACCTACCAACGATGCTAGAGTGGTAGTTCGATTTCTTAAGAAGCTCTTTCCTCGATTTGGAACATGTAGAGCGATTATTAGTTATAGGTGTACGTATTTTGTAATGCTCAATTTGATAAAGTTCTTAAGTATGGGGTGCATCATAGAACAACTACCCCTTATCACCCTCAAACTAGTGGGCAAGTTGAAGTTGCGAATCAAGAATTCAAACACATTGTAGAAAAAATTGTAAAGTCTAATAGAAAGGATTGGGCGATAAATGTAGATGACGCGTTATAGGCTTATAGGACTGCATATAAAGCACCCATAGAAGCATCTCCTTACATACTTGTATATGGAAAAAGTTGTCATTTACTGCTTGAACTCGAGCACAAAGCATTCTGGGCAATAAAATTCCTAAACTATGATATTAAACTTGCAGATAAAAAGAGATTGATGCAGCTAAACGAGTTAGATGAGTGGCAAGCGAATGCTTACGAGAATTAGAAACTATACAAAGTAGTGACAAAGTGGCACCACGATGCTCTTTTGAAGCAGCCCAAACAATTCACAGTTGGATATCTTGTCCTTTTATACAATTCAAAGCTTAAGTTGTTTCTCAAAAAGCTGAAATCAAGATGGTCAGGCCCATTCGTGGTACAAACCATTTTTCCATATGGTACGATAGAGGTAACCCATCCAGCATATGGAACATTTAAGGTAAATGGTCATCGACTCAAACTTTATAGTGGTGACAAATTTAAAAATGATAGAGAAGAGCTTCGGCTTTGCAAACCTTTGTAATTGTGCGAACAATGTAAGTCGAGCTTAAACTTTAAATAAGCGCTTCTCGAGAGGCAACCCAGGTGTTAACATTGCTAATTTTCTTAATTTTACTTCATATTTTTTTCAAATTAATTAATTTTTAAAAATAAAAAAATTAACCCACAAGGCTTGGACACACGGGCGTGTCACAGACCGTGTGCACTAAAAGTGGTTCAACAGTGAGTTACTCAGCCTGACGACATAGCCGTGTGACCCACTCAGCCTGGACAAACGAGCGTGTCCTTGGCTGTGTGGATCCTAGGACTAATATTTTCCAAAATTTGACTGTTACACGGCCTAAAATAGTCTACACGAGTGTGCGACACAGTCCAGTGGACCACACGACCTGGACACACAGGCGTGTCTTAGGCATGTGAAACCTGGAGCTAATTTTTCCATTTTTAAATCAAATCAGAGAGTTACACAGGCAAGGCATATGGCTGTGTGTGAGACACGACCGAGCCACATAGGCGTGTGGACACTCAAACAGGTGTGGGAGAAGCAAAGGAGGTTGCACACGGCCTGGACACACGGGCATGTCCAAAGTTGTGTGAAGACTGGGCCTATATTTTTAAAATGCACATGGGCTTAGAAGGAACCACACGGGTGTGTAACACAGCCGTGTGGCCCAACACGGTTCTTAAACAACCATGTCACCCTTAAAAACCCTAGCCCCCTTTTCTTTACCTTTGTTTGTCTTCTTCCCCAACTTCCCCAACCCTAGCCGCTGCCACTCCCCTACCTCCACACTCTGGCCACCATCGTCGCCCCCCTCTCTCACCTCCTTCTGCCCGATTCTCCCTTAATTCTTCCCTTTCCCCTTCTCTTTCTTCTATTATACCACCCCCACGACCAGCCACTACACCCCAAACCCCTCGCATCCCTTTTCTCGGCCTCCTACCCATCATAACCCCAGTACCACCACACAACCACCCTTCCTTCCCCACGTCCCTCTCATTGCTCCTTCTTCTCTCCCTCGTTCACGGACCTATGTGCATGACCCACCCCGCTCTATCGACGGCCCACCAGCCACGTCTCCCTCCGACCTTCCCTCTCCTCTACCCTAACCAGCCCTTCGTCAGCCACAGTTCTAATCCTTCCGTCACTGCCGTAGATTTTCTACCACCCCACCATCAGTTTCCCCTTTTGCCCTTCCCTTTCCTTTATTTAATTATTTCTTTATTTCTTTATCTTTTATTATTTTATTTATTTGTTTTTATTTTATTCTATTTTGGGAGTTATCATTTTTATTATTTTTTCTCATTTTTTGTATTAAGCAGTATTATTTATTTATTTATTTTTAATTAATTTTATTTTTATTTTTATCATTAGTTTAGTGTTATGTTTTTCCTTTTCTTTTATGTCCTTATTCTTTTGCATTCTACTATTCTTGCTATTCTTGATTATTCATTTTTATTATTGTTCATTATTAGTTTTATTTCTTCTTTCTACGTTTTTGTTTGGTATTCACATTCTGCTTATTAGTTTTATTATGTTCAAAGTCAATTTCTTTATTAGTCCAATTGTTGAGGTTAACTTCTATTTTTATTTCCTATTAGCTTGCATCTATTATGTTGGTTCGTCCATTTAATTTATTTGATTGCTTTATTGCAGATTTATCATGACAAACATTGATAGCAAGTCCAAAGTCATCGTCCCCGCTTCAAAAAGTAGAAGACCCCTAGCGCGACTTCCTCCTCGAGCGCCTTTGTCGAGGCCCGCCACCCCAATATTTGATTTTTAGTGGGCCCTCAGGAGGACTTATTTCAGTTACCTCGACTGTGACCACTCAGCTTAGGCCGACGTATTGATTAGGCCGCTTTGGAGCAGGTCCAATTAGCTGATCATGTACGCACCTTTATTGCCATAGCCCCGTGGGACCAGTTCTTCTCCATCATTGAGCCCACATACATGGAGCTGACTTTAGAGTTCTGCTCGACATTTGCTCTCTACCATATAATGACGACTCATGATAAGCCGGGCACCATCACTTTCAGACTCGGTGGCCTGGTGCGCTATATGAGTGTCCCTGAGTTCGGCGTTGCTTTAGGACTATACACTGAGGAGTTTATAAGTGTCGAGAACTTCTTCCGCCTACATCGACACATCCATTACTCACCATCTATGCTTACACTCGTCAGTCAGATGTCCCTACAGGGAATATCGAGCATGACCCATATGAGGATGATTGAGCGACTTCGTGGAGTGGATCCTCCTCAATACCAATTATTTCATTCTAAGTCTCAGAATGCACCCGAGGACTTCACTGATGATGTCCCTTTCTATCACGAGGACCCACCTCATCCTCCACCTTCGACTCACCGTCCTGCTTCTTCTACTGCTGTATTAGAGGACCTCTCTGAGCAGTTCACTCACTTCGAGTAACACTACCTTCAGAGGTTCGATAGTATTGACGTGACACTATAACAGATCTGTCAGAACCTCCATATCTCTTCTTCGGCACCGGCGACTAGCCCTAATAATGCCTCTGACGATGAGGATCATTGATTTTATTTGTTTTCTTTTTAATTTAATTTAATTTAATTTTATGTTTATTTCTATTTTTAGTTGTTTTGCTTTATTTTTATTTTTTGTACTTCTTTTAATTATTATCTTTTGAACTATATTTTTATGGTTGTTTCTACTTAAGTTTTAACCCCTTAATCTTCTTCACTATTTGTGTTTATTTTCTTATTAGTTTGCTCGGAATCATCCACTACACCTAGGTTTGTCTACAATTTCGCTTTTCACCATCCTGGCAATTTCATCCTATCTTCAGGGCAGTTTCAATTTTCACAATTGAGGACAATGTACATCTTAAGTATGGGGAGGTTATTTATATAATTATTAGAAAATCCTTGAATTATGTTTTGTGTTTAAGTAATTTTCTCATACTTCTATTAGAATTAATGTTTATCGATTTGGGATTTTTATTGATGTGTTTTGGATTAAATTCATAGCT
This sequence comes from Gossypium turneri, assembly GCA_008044935.1. NCBI lineage: Eukaryota > Viridiplantae > Streptophyta > Magnoliopsida > Malvales > Malvaceae > Gossypium > Gossypium turneri. The sequence goes on along the minus strand of CP032579.1, from coordinate 34,738,905 downwards.
ATTTGTGCATTGGTTGTTTAAAACTTTAAGGCATGAAAGAATCAAACATGATAAGTTTATTTTCAAAATTAAAAATTTTAGGTTATTTCCCTAAATTGAGGTATTACCTTGAAGTTTTAAATTTACAAGTCTGACATCAAAAACCATAATTTATTGTGAGATTTTGAGCCTTTAGAGCATACATTTTTCTTGCTCATTTTTATTATTGGTTATGAGTGTGTCAATTTTAGTTGTTATTCTAGAACTTGCTTCGATTATGCATGTTGAGACCACACATTTGATTTGATATGCTGAGATGATAAAGACGCTTAGGTTTTAACCCATTTATCCCATAAAAAGCCTACCTACATATTTAACCCTTAGCGAACCTTGTTGAGCCTAGCACACCGTTTCTTGATTTACCCATTAATGTTAACCCATAACTCAGTTTTTTTTGCTCGTTGAGAATTTTTCCCGTTTTATTGACTCCTTTTTTATCGAGATTTGATTTGGTTAATTGCCTAATTAAGCCCATTTGTTTAATTTGCTAAATTAATTCTTATTGTAAAAAAAAGGAAGAAGAAAATTGAAGAAAATATATATATTGATTATTATTTAGTTCTATGTTAGTTGAGCTTGAACAGTTAAATTTATATTTTGAGAAGAAGCTCGTTTTATTCTTGAATAGTTTTCGATTGATGTAATTGTTTTTAATTCAGCATTTGTTTAATTTTCTAGTTTGGTATTTTATCAATTCGATCTCGATTTTAACCATCTTTTTCAGTCTTTCTCCACACCTTTAACCTAATCCCCATTACAACCTCTTAAAGACCTTTTGACTTGTGTATCATCTCATTTTATAGTGGTGGAGATTTGATTTTCATACAAGCCTATGGTAATGACTTTTCTTGTTTGACTATCGAGTGCTTTGAGTGATTTAAGTGAATCTTTAGTGAGGATGTTGATTCTTGTCGATTGTGAATTAAAGGTATTTACTTAGATTAGGGAAATACCTATGTTTTCATGCTTTAAAAATGTTCAACTTGGATTGTTTGAATCTTTAATGCTCTTTTAGTTGAATTATCAATGGATGATTATTTGTGAATTATGACGAAACATCATTTATGAGAATTATAAGTTGAGAAAGATTAATTTTAATTGTGAGTTGAGGGTTTTGCTTAAGTACAAGCAAACGCTTAATTGTGGGGATATTTGATAAGCTGTAAAAGTAACATATTTTAATCTCATTCCTAATGTGTTTTTTGATGATTAATTATGTAAATAAGTGAATTTGATGCTCCTAATCCTTTAAATTCATGCTTTTATACATAGGAGAGCATTTCAGAGCGAAAAGAGTGAAAAACAAGCCAAAATCAGACTAATAGAGTTGTTTCCAAGATCCACATAGCCTAGGCATTTCAATACAGGCTGGCCACACGCCCATGTGATCCACACAGGTTGTCCACATAGTCATGCGCCAGCCCATGTCAATATCACACCCTGTTTACCAAATACATGAAAAAACCCAATTTTTAGGCTTTTTGAGAATTCTAAAGTTTATAAAATCCAATTAGAAGAAGATCTAAGGGCACACTCAGAGAAGATTGAAGAGAACACTCAAAGAATGCCATCGTAATCAACTCGGAAGCAGATCTCCTTTAAGATCGAAGATCTCCATTTAAATTCCTTCAAAGTTTTATTGAGTTTCTTTATGTCTTGTTGTTATCCTAACTTTGAGATGTTTCTATTTAGGATTATGAACTAAATTCCCTAGATACCTAGGGAAGCTAAAACCTTTGATGAATCTTATTATTTGATTTCTGATTTACGCAATAAATACTTAATTCTTGTTCTCAATTATGTATGCTTAATCATTGTTTTAATATTTCTGATATATTAATTCAAGTTTAATGTGCTTATTTTTGTGGAGAAAAAGTCTCTGTTTAAGAGTAGATCTAGCATAATTGAGTGGAGTTGCATGCAATACTAGAAATAGGATGACATAAATCTACCGGCTTAGAGTCAAATCTAATAGAGGAATCGATAGATCGAGTTAATGCGACAATAGGGGTCTTAATTAGAAAGAGATTTCAATTAATCAACCTAGATTCATTTGTTCTTACTCTCGAAAGAGATATTAACATAATTTAGGGATTTCTATGAATCAAGACACAAGTGAATAAATCGTTTAATTCAGATTCATAATAATAGGTGAAGTCTAAGTGGATTCTTTCCAGGGTAATGTCTTTCTCATTGGTTGTCTTCGATTATTTTCCCATTTCATTCTCTATTGCGTTCGTAAATAGATTAGATTAGTAAATTTAGAATAAAAATAATAACTTCAATTTATCGGCTAAATAATAGAAAAAACAGTAATTACTAGTACTTTTAGTTCTTGTGGATACGATATTCCCTACTCACCATAGCTATACTATTGTTCAATAGGTGCGCTTGCCTTCGTCATAACTATAGTTAGTTTAGTGACCACCAGTGCCCAAATCAGTCATTTAATGACTATGTTCCAAAAGTAAAGCGGTCAAACTTTCCCCAGTAACATGGAAAACAATCATCGAAGAGATAGGAAGGAACATGTAAATGTGATCGCCTTGTGATTAGGGAAGACAATTGAAAAGTCGAAAGAGCCTATCCATGAAGAGGAAAATGTTCCTGAAGAGGTAGAAGAACCTATGGGGGACGAACTCGATCACAATGAGCCTATCCAGGAGATAGCCAAATTGAAGTCTAATCTAGTCATCGAAAATCTAAGCACAATAGAGGTATCATTCCCAACAAGATTAAAGGACAAACAAAAAAGGGGACAAGGTAGGTTTTATAAACTTTCTCAATTTATTTATATCACTAAATTTTAATTTTTCGCTCTTGGAACTTATTGATAAAATCTCAAGATATGTCAAACACTTTAAGGAAATGATGGCACAACATAAGAAAATGAAAAAGGGCGAGCACATTGATATTGATGTCTCATGTAGCGCTTTAATCGATAAATGGATACACTTGAAATTGAAAGACCTAGGTATTTTTACAATTATAATAAAGATAGGGAATTGGCATTTTATCAATATCCTTTGTGATTTAAAGGCCAACATAAATTTGATGCCCCTATCGAGCTAAAGTAAACTCAGACTCAGGGAATTAAAAAATACCTCAATACCCAAAAGGTGTACTCGAGGATATATTGGTCAATGTACGAGGATTCATAATCCATGTCGACTTTGTAGTCTTTAACTTTGACGAAAATTGGGAAATCCCCATTCTGTTGGGTAGGCCAAGGCCATTTCTAGCCACTTCTAATTATAAAAATTGATGATGAGATAGAAGTGTTTAAATGTGATCGTGATTCCCAAAGTGAGGGATTACTTAAGGAGGAATGTTTCCAATTGTATTGGTGTAGGTAATGAATTGCGAAAGAATGAGACAAATGGCGAGATCCTGATAGGAATGAAATCAATTGGAAGGCCTGGGGTGGTTCTGAATGATAATTGAATTCAATTGTGAAGTTTAGAGAATTGTCAGACAAGTCTGGTAGCATGACATAGTTGTTAAACCATTAAACTTTAATAAATTTGTAAATATTGTAAATTAGTTTCAATTTTTCGTTTTTAGTTAAATTTTAGATAAGTATTCTGTAATTGCATATTAAAATTAGGATTAAACATGTTTCCGGACACAATGGGACAAGAAGAACCTAAACGAGAACAAAAATAGATGACCACAGGACTCTCACACATCCTGAAGGGTTAGAAGCAAATTAGAATCGCGCCATGCATAGGCTATAGAATGACACAAATACTTCAAAGCAAAAATATGCGATGTTAAAGGGTCGTGTTGCGCTATGCATAGGCTATGGTGCAACATAGAGAGATAAGATCTATGGTTTTAACCCGCTCCACTGCAACTTCAAGGAGATATGATTGGTTACTTCTGTCTTCAATCTACTTCGCTGCCAATACAGGAAGATAAGATCTACTGTTTTCGATCTACTTTGCTGCCAATACAGGAAGACAAGATCCGTTATCTTTGATCTACTTCACTACCAATATAGGAAGCTCAGATCTGCTATCTTTGATCTACTTCGCTGCCAATACAAGAAGACAAGATCTGTTATCTTCGATCTACTTTGCTACCAATATAGGAAGACAAGATCTGCTATCTTTGATCTACTTCGCTGCCAGTACAGGAAGACAAGATCTGTTATCTTTGATCAACTTCACTGCCAATACAGGAAGACAAGATCTGTTATCTTCGATCTACTTCGCTGCCAATACAGGAAGACAAGATCTGCTATTTTTAACCTACTCCACTGCTGCTAAGGGAGACAAGGCTGGTATCTTCGATCTACTTAGCTGCCAACACAGGAAGACAAGATCTGCTATTTTCAACCTACTCCATTACTGCTTAGAGAGATAAGGTTGACGTCTTCAGTTTGTTCTCTAGGGAACATGACCTGTATAATTCATTTCATGAACCTAATTATGCCTAGTGATTAGGATGTCATGATCAGAATGAATCAAATGCTCCTAACTAGAAGTGTATGAATGACATTTAAATGAATGCAGAATGTCATTTTTTTTAGAGTGATCCCTCCTTATAACTCAGGTTATCATTACTCAAAGTTTATTAAGGTTTTATCGCTGACGTGCTACAACGCCTTTTTGCTCAGCTGGCGTCTCTAAAGAAACACTTAGTCAGATTGCCCCACTGTAACCTTCAAAGTTTAATCCACTGGGATGCAAAATTTGTACCATCTTTCTCTCGTTGTAACCCAAGGGTAAAAATATCTGGCCTTTTCTCGATCCTCTGCTATCACAATTCAAGGATACAGAATGTGAAACTCTTCGGTCTTTTACACCATTCCTAGGGTGTCATACTAAATTCATATGCATAAATGAAGAATTTTCTATTCAAAGGGAACTTCTTCCTATCCCTTGGTGATCATTGCTTGTTTGTTCATTGAAGCTCTATCACCAACAAGATATTTTGTCATCTCGTACAATTAATATTTGGACAACAAAATCCGAAAGAACAGTCTTTCTTAGACATTTCAACCTTTAAACTTGGTGTGTTCTAAACAATAGTCCTATTTCAGGTTACTGAATTATTTAGAAAATTTTAAAGTAATATGCAAAACTTTCTTTTTGAAAGTTTATTAGTCCATTAATCATTATTCTAATGCAACATGCTTGCACAAAGATCATAATACTGACTAAGAAATGAATTAATTTGGGGCATAGCTTGAAATGGATAAATTATCAAATATGATAAAAATAGAAAAGGAATTTATTGAGAGTAAGGTTCTTGAAAATTAAAAAGTATTCAAGAACAGCAAAGAATAAAGTATTTCAAGAACAAACAAATTCAATATAGGTAATATGAAGACTAGGTGCCTCGGATATCGCAGCTTGAACTTCTCGGTACAAACTAAGAACCATTTTGAGTTTAACAAGTGTTTAGGAGATCTACAGTACTATGCCCCAAGATGTCGCCTACTCTTTCCTGTTGATTTAGGTATAGCAAGATCACCACATGCCCCAATTTGATCAATATTTGAGCTGCCCTTTTGGGCTTTCAACTCAAATCCCCTTTGGTCTCAAGGCGCCCTTTGCGGGTTTTTACCTTGCCTCTCTTTTTTTTTATTCAAAGCACCCTTTGCGGGTTTTCACTTTGATCCCTCCCTTCCCTTCAGGTGAAATATTTCTTGACTGAATCTGAGTTTATAGGATTCGGAAAATTTTTACCATCCATCTCACTCAAAATCAAAGCTCCTCCAGAAAAAGCCTTTTTTACAACATAAGGTCCTTCCCAATTTGGCATCCATTTCCCTCTAAAATCCTTTTGTAAAGGGAGGATCTTTTTCAACACCAAGTCCCCCTCATGAAATTCTCTGGGGTGAACCTTTTTGTTATAAGCCCGCATCATTCGTTTCTGGTACATTTGACCGTGACGAACATCTTTTAGTCTTTTTTCTTCAATCAGGTTCAACTGATCATACCGAGATTGGATCCATTCAGCCTCATCCAACTTTAACTCAGCTAATACCTAGAGAGAAGGGATTTCAACTTCAATGGGTAAAACTGTCTCCATCCTATAAACCAAAGAAAAAGGCATTGCCCCAGTAGAAGTTCTGATAGATGTTCGATAAGCAAGAAGAGCAAATGGTAACTTCTCATGCCAGTCCTTGTAAGTTTCAGCCATTTTCCCCACAATTTTCTTGATATATTTGTTGGCCGCCTCCATTGCACCATTCATTTTTGGGCGATATGGTGATGAATTATGGTGTCTAATCTTGAATTGACTGTAGACTTCCACTATTGTGCTGTTATTTAAATTCAGCGCATTGTCAAATATGATTCTTTCAGGCATTCCATATCGATATATGATTTCTTTTTTCAAAAACTTACTGACTGCTAACTTCGTGACATTAGCATATGAGGCTGCTTCTACCCACTTAGTGAAATAGTCTATAACCACAAAAATGAAACGATGTCCATTAAAAGCCTTCGGCGCTATTGGCCCAATGACATTTATACCCCACATGGAGAAAGGCCATGGAAAAGTTATAATATGAAGAGGTGAAGGAGGTGCGTGCATTTTATCCCCATAAATTTGGCACTTATGGCACTTCTTGGCATAATTGATGCAATCTCTTTCCATGGTGGACTAGTAATATCTGAATCTCATGATCTGTCTAGCCATGGTAAATCCATTGGCATGTGTTCCACAAATACCCTTATAGACTTCTTCTAAAATTTCCTTGGCCTCTATAGCATCCACGCATCTCAATAATACTCGATCTTTTCCCCTTTTGTATAAAATCTCTCAATCTAAGACATAGTCAATAGCTAGTCTCCTCAATATCCTCTTATCATTCTCCGTTGCTTGATCAGGATCTTCACATATTGCAATATATCTTGGTATCAGGGGCGATTATCATTCTCCACTTCTTCAATAATGTAGCAATGGGTCAGGATCTCATAAATACTAATTTGAATGGGCTTCATGTCCTCTAATTTGTTCACTTTAATCATGGAGGCTAGTGTAGCCAGAGCATCAGCCATCTGATTTTCTTTCCGTGGGAGATAACAAAAAATAATATTGTCAAACTCTTCAATCAATTCCAGAACCAATCTCTGATAACGGATTAACTTTGGGTCTCTCGTTTCCCATTCCCCTTTCAGCTGGTATATTACCAATGCTGAGTCCCCATATACTTCTAGTATCTTAATTTTTTGTTCTATGGCTGCCCGGATACCCATGATGCAAGCTTCATATTCAGCCATGTTATTGGTGTAGTCAAAGTCCAATTTACTGGTGAAAGGATGATAATCTCCGTTTGGAGACACAAGGACTACCCCAATCCCATTACCTACTGCATTCAAAGCTCCGTCGAAATTTAACTTCCAAGAGTGATCTTCTTGAGAATCCTTTTCAGCATTTGCTACACACAACAAGTCTTCATTTGGGAAATCAAAGTCTAGAGGTTCATAATCTTCTAAAGCTCTGCTGGCCAAAAAAATCTGCTATTGCAGTCCCTTTAATGGCCTTCTAACTTACATATGCTATATCAAACTCGGATAGTAGAATTTGTCATCTAGCCATCCTCCCATTCAACACAATTGACTCCATCATATACTTGAAAGGATCTAACTTTGAAATTAGCCAAGTCGTATGATAGAGCAAGTATTGCCTCAATCTCTTTCTCGTCCAGATTAAGGCACAACATAATTTTTCAATAGGTGAATATCTCATTTCACAATCAGTGAACTTCTTACTGAGATAGTATATCACCTTTTCTTTCTTTCCGGTCTCATCATGCTGGCCTAGCACACATCCCATGGAATTATCAAACACTGTTAAATACAGAATCAATGGCCTATCTGGGCTAGGTGATGACAACACTGGAGTATTGGACAAGTATTGTTTCATCCTGTCAAAAGCTTCTTGACATTCTTCATCCCACACACCTGGATTATGTTTCTTTAGAAGATGAAATATGGGGTCACATTTCTCCATCAATTGTGAAATAAACCGAGCAATATAATTCAATCTTCCTAAAAAACCTCAAACTTCTTTCTAAGTATGTGGTGGCGATAAATCTCGTATCGCCTTGACTTTGTTTGGGTCAATCTCAATTCCTTTTTCACTGACTACGAAGCCCAACAACTTTCCTGACTTAGCTCCAAAAGTGCATTTCATTGGATTAAGCTTGAGCTGAAACTTTCTCAGTCTTAAGAACAATTTTCTCAGGACCTGCAGGAGTTTCTCCTTCGTTCTAGATTTTACAATCATATCATCAACATACACCTCAATTTCCTTGTGCATCATGTCATGAAACAAGGCTACCATGGCACTTTGATATGTTGCTCCTGCATTCTTTAATCCAGATGGCATCACTTTATAGCAAAATGTTCCCCACAAAGTAATGAATGTGGTCTTTCCCATATCTTTAGGATGCATCTTTATATGGTTATATCCCGAGAAACCATCCATGAAAGAAAATAGTGAATAGCCCGCTGTATTATCCACCAAAGTATCAATGTGTGGCAATGGGAAATTATCTTTTGTGTTGGCTTTGTTCAAATCTCTGTAATCCACGCACATTCATACTTTTCCATCTTTTTTAGGGACTGGCACGATGTTGGCTACCTATTCTGAATATTTGACTTCCTATAAAAACCCAGCATCAAACTGCTTCTTGACTTACTCTTTTATTTTAAGCACAATATCAGGCCTCATTCTTCTGAGTTTCTATTGAACTGGCTTGCAATCTTCCCTTATAGGTAGGCGATGTACTACAATGTCAGTGCTTAATCTAGGCATATCCTGGTATGACCATGCAAAGACATCTTTGAATTATTTGAGTAATTCAATGAGGTCTCGTCTTGTCTTTTTAGAAATATCAGTTCCAATCTTCACCTATTTTCCTTCTTCCAAGCTCACAATTTCTATTGATTCTTTGTGAGGTAGGATTTATTTTACTTCCTGTTCTACCATCCTTAATAAATCCAAAGGCAAACCACAGTCTATGTCATATTCAAAGTCATGCGATCCCTCTAAACACATGTTTCGTTCAAAAGGAAATTCTGAGTTTGTAGCGGCGTCACTCACGTTATTGATATATGGGGACCTATTGTAATTTCAAAAAAATACACAAAGAATGTATGAATTTATGTATAAGTATTTATACAATATGATTATGAAAGAATGATTTGAAAAAAGAAAAAATATTTACTCGTATGGAAAGAATGAAAGAATATTTACTCGAAGCAATTACAAAGATGTATTTTATTAAAATAATGATGTTTGAACATAAGCCTATTTCACAAAAGAATTCTTATTGTCTCTAGGCTAAAACAACAAATTTGTTCTGATATTACTCTGAGAAAGTTCTAAAGACTTCAGGTATCTCTTCTGCAGTCCAATTATTTAGAATGCTCCCAGGTCTATATGGACAAATGTCTAACAAGTTCCCTCCTTCATTTGCTCCCTTATGTATAGCATTGATGTCCAATATCTCTTCGATGCTTTCCTAAATTAGTATTCTTCTCTCAGAATGAATGATTCCTCCTGATACAAAAGTTTTGGATATGTGGGGAATTATCATTAGTTCCGAATTGATTTCTTCCCCAGTTAAGCGTGCCCTTCTTCTTTCTTGTCTTTTTTCTAACTCCTTCTTTCTCTGCTGATCCGTGTAGAAATATGCAAAGCCTCAGTAGACCCTGTACCCCCAGGTGGTATTTCATCATCGTTGAAGAATATAAAATTATCAACACTGATATTAACCAGCCGATCCAATTTATTGACAGAAATATCATTGGCCATATAGGTTTCTTCAGCACCTTCATCAACGCACTTCGGTGTACTTTTGAATTTAAGAGTAAGGCTAGTACGGATATGCGAGCCAATTATTTATGCAACTGTTTGACAACATTATACTCACTGTGCTTCAAAAACTTGGGAAATTCCACAGCTTCTTCCTCTTTTACTGGCTTGTTGATGGATAACACAGGCTCAGCTATTTTCCCCTTCCTTTGTTCCCTTGTTATGGCCTTTCCTTTCACAGGTTCTGGATAAGAACTTATGCCCTGATCCTCTGTAATCTCCTTTCCAGGGGCAGTTGTATTGCACTCATAGTTCCATGGAACTTTCCTGCTATCTTTGTAGGAAAAAGCTGCAGGTTTTTTAATTATGATCCTTGGCATTACTGGTACTTTCACTTCATCATTCTTTGGTCGTGAAATGATGACTATAGGATGAGTTACTTTTGGAACTTTCATTGATTCAGATGTGCATATACTTCCTTCTTCCTTAACTTCTTCGTAGAACTCCACTTCCTTGTCATCCATCATGCCTGGAACTAAGGCTCTGAATTCTATACATTCTTGAATCTCATGTCCCTCCTCATGATAGAACTCACAGTATTTTTTACCTTTCCAAAGCTTCTTTCTGAATCCAAAACAAACAACCCCTTTCTACCATCTTCCTCCAAACCTATCTTAAAGGAATTTTCACTTCTGCGATATTTGCCTTGATTCTCCTACCCAAATTTCCGCTCATCATGTTCACTCCATTATCAGTATGGTTAGGTAATGGATTCTTTGCACTGGGCGAATCATCTAATTTGACAATGCCCATACTAATGAGCTTTTCAACCAGCTTTTTGAACGCAATACAATTTTCTATGGAATGTCCCGTGATTCTCGCATGATAATCACATTGTGCATTCGTATCATACCATTTGGGGTAGGGAAGCTGTAGAGGTTTTAAGTAGAAAGGGGAACAACATGTGCATTGAATAAATTTTGATACAGCTCCCTATACAACATTGGAATTGGCATAAATTGGAGCTTCTCTGTGTTCGGATCCTTATTTTGATGAACCTTGTTGGTTAACAGCCACCTTTCTCAGCTGATTCACCGTAATCATTTTGAATAACTCATATTATTGACCTCATTTTTCTTTTTCTTCGATGCTGACCTTCTGCTGCTTTCTCCAGCATCAATCTTTCCACTTCTTATAGCATTTTCAATCATTTCACTATTCATAACTATGTCAGAAATGTTTTTTGTGGCACTCCCCAACATATGTGTGATAAATAGGGCTTTCAATGTGTTAACAAAGAGCATGGTCATTTCTCTTTCTAGAAGTGATGGCTGAACTTGGACGGCAACCTCCCTCCACCTTTGTGCGTATTGCCTGAAACTCTCACTCAGTTTCTTCTCCATGTTCTGTAGAGTGATTCTATCAGGAACCATGTCTGTTACGTGATTGTACTACTTTATGAATGCTTGTGCTAAATCTCTCCATGAATTAATCCTGTTATGGCTCAACTGATTGTACCACTTAGATACTGTCCCTGTGAGGCTATCCTAGAAACAATGTATTAACAATTGGTCATTGTTAACATACCCAGTCATCCGCCTACAAAACATGGTGATATGAACTTCGGGGCCACTAGTTCCATTGTACTTCTCAAACTCTGGCATTTTGAACTTATAAGGGAGTACCAAATCTGGAACCAAGCTCAATTCTTTAGCATCAATCCCATGCTCCCATCGCCCTAAATTTTTCTTCGAGCCATTTCTACTTTTCCTCTAGCTGTTTTGGCAATTCATCCTTCATTTTTTCTTTTGCAGCTATCTCATCGAAATCAGGGATAGTAGAATTAACAAGGTTATCCCCGGGGTTAGAGCTTGATCCAGCTTGAAAATTAATTGGTATTGAGGCACTGGCCTAAAACTGCTGAGGTCTAATAGTAACAGAGGATTTGCACGGATATACCTCAACTTGGGTCTGCCAATGTGGAAGGGTAAAGCCTGAGGGGTAAAGAGGTCCCTTACTATCTCCTTCTTCAACATTGAGCGCAGAGCCCTTTCCCTTATCACTTCCTCTAGCCAATAATTGAGTTAATTAAGCCATCATGCTTTTTTGAGACTCCAGCACTTTATCCATCATATCTTGTTGAATCTTAGCTAGCTGCTCTTGTATTTGCAGCTAAAGTTGGTCTTGCATCTCCTTTTGGAACTGTTCAAGTCTTTCCAGTCTTTGGTCCATTCTTGGTTTTCGCTCTAGTACCGTAATGATGTTTGGTGGGTTGGTTGGTTTCTAGATTAACTGAGGAATGATTTTAATCAATTAGAATCTTTTAATAGTTTTTAATGCATATGAAGCAATGCAATGCATGAAATGAATGCGAAAAAGAAAAGGCATCAATTTTGATTCAATTCCATTTAAGAAAACTTTACTAGAAAATAAGTGTCTTTACACAAAGTGGGTTACAAATAAGGCTTTGCCCTAGTACTCAGAACTCTAATTTTCCTAAGTAACAAAGTTAACTCCTGCCCCCGATCTGATTCTAATTCATACTTCACACTCAGCATGTCTACCTGCACCGTTAAAGTCTATATGTGATCAACTACCTCTCGAATCTAGACCACAGCTTCTTCCATAATATGATCTCTGCTCCTAACTTGACTCTAAAAGTAGTGAAGCTGCTCATTATTACGGCTTTCATTTGCTGCCAAATACTCGATCTGGATTTCATAATTTTGCAATGTCGTTTCTAACTCTTCTATTCTTTTTTTCATTTCTTCAATCTTGCTCAAACTTGCTTTCAACTCTATTTTAGAGTTTCGATTTCGGTACTGACGAAGAAATCCTTCCAACTCAGTCACCCTATCCTTTAATTTGCCTTTTTCCTTTTGGCTTTCTGATAAACTCTTCTCTAAAGCCTTATTTCGTGTCTGAACCTCTTAGAATTTCTGCTCCCATCTATCAACTTTGTTCTTTTCTTCTTGAATTTCTTCACGCCACTGTTCTGAAGTTTTCCCCAGCTCGGCAGTTCTCATTGACAAACGCAACTTTTTATAATCTACTTTTAAACTTTTCAACTCTTCTTCAGCCTTATTTTTCCTTTCCTTAATTTCTTAGTTTCGAGCTTCTGAACTTCCATGTCTAATTTCAAGTTCATCTTTTCTTCCTCCATTTGTTCTATCTTCTTTTCTAAATCCGCATTTCTTCTTTCAAAATCTTGTTTTATGATTTCCAACTTAGAAGGGACGACCAGCAAATCTTCCTCTATTGACTGGCTGTTTCCCTGACTTGACTTGGGTGTATTATCATTGATCCTCTTAACCCACCATTCATTATACTCAGGAGTTGTCATTGGACCTACGGCTAACCTTTTCATTCGACGAATTTGTTTCCATACACTAGATATCTCTTGAATCTTTTTCTATAACCATCATCCCGGTATGAGAATTCACTATCAGCTATTCCCTGGGTCGTAGGTATAAATTGCCTCGACCTATACTGCCTTAGCACTAGCAATGGGACATATCCAACAGCTCCCCAAATTCCAAGCAGAGGAACCCAATCATAATCACCACATCTATACAGGATCTCATCCGGAAGCAACCAAAGGCCTCCATAACACCCCTTACCCGTATTCCTTAACGGAACAGAGTATGAGATGTCACTAAATTTTTAAAAAAATTTCGACAGCATTTCTACTTATTTTTGCTTAAACCTCCTGCAAGTTTTCAAACACAATTCAATATTCCAACCAAGTTCAGTTGTATAAACATACACAATTTAACCATTAATAAACACCACATTTTAAATCAAACCTTAACATATATTTACATAGTGATTCCAGATTACATAAGTCGTCTATACATGCCATAATTTTCCGGAATGCTAGTTGCAAAATACCCAAATGTGGATGATAGTGTAGATGACTGTCTGACTCCGTTCCAATTTTGAGTTGATGGAGATCACTATAATCAAGGGAAAAATAAAAACGAGTAAGCATATAGCTTAGTAAGTAAACACATGATAAATAAGTAATTTCTCACATAACTACACCATAATATAAATTTATTCACAAATAATTTCATTGCTTGTGTAATTTCCAGCAAGCTATTTTTCTGCGTCATCATCGCTAATTTATTTTTATTCAGAGATACAGGGCTCCAAATTGAATTTCATAAATTTTCCCTGAAACTAGACTCATACATCTTTCTATCATAAAATTTTAAGAATTTTTGGTCGAGCAAATTAGTACAGTTTATTCTTTAAATATTCCCCTGTTTCCCTGCCTGACAGTCCTGACCTTCCCTTACAAAAATTCACATAACTCTCTGAAGAAGTTTCAAATAATGTTCTCATTTGTTTCTATTGAAAATATACTAAAAACTGAATCCAGGCATATAAATTTCAAGCCATAATTATTTTTTTATAATTTTTGGTGATTTTCCAAAGTTGGAACAAGGGATTTCGAAATCAATCCAGCCCTGTCTCAGTGAAATTCGAATATCTCCAAAAATACAACTCTTTTGCTTACTCTATTTCTTTCATATGAAAATAGACTCATTCAGCTTCGGTTTCATATATTATTCAACTCCCCATTCATTTCCCAGCATTTATGGTGATTTTTTCAAAGTTGCCCAACTGCTGTTGTTCAACACAGTTTTGTATTTAAATTGTTTCTTTTGCATTTTTGATATTTCCTCCCATCTTATACATGGGTTGATTTAGTATCAAACCCAATAATCCACCCATAACTTTTCCACCACATAGAAATATTCACCTTCCCAATTTCCTCGTTGAACACTCGGAATGTTAACCGTTATCGGTGGATTCCGCACTTAGCACCACCACTGGATCGGGGAATCAGCACACAGCAACCCCTTGGGGGAATCAGCACTTAGCAACCCCCTTTTTCATTTCAAAGATATGGTGGAATCAGCACTTAGCAACCACCAATGAGTAGGGGAATCAGTACTTAGCAACCCCTCAGGGGAATCAGCACTTAGCAACCCCCTTTCACATTTAAAAATACGGTGGACTCAGCACTTAGCAACCACCAATAAGTAGGGGAATCAGCACTTAGCAACCCCTCGGGGGAATCAGCACTTAGCAACCCCCTTTCACATTTAAAAATACGGTGGAATCAGCACTTAGCAACCACCAATGAATCGGGGAATCAGCACACAGCAACCCCTTTATATGTAATATACTCCGGCCTATTCCGAGTGTTCAACCCAAAAACTGTGTTTTGCAACACCTTACCACCTTTCCCGATTTAACAACATTTGTGGAATATTGCCAAACATTTATTTTAATTCCAAATAAATCTCAACACATGTCAAATAATATCAAAATAATACATTAAGTCACGTGTTTACTTACCTCGGTGCAAAATATCGTAATTTTGCAATTCACTACACTATCTTTTCTTTTCCTCGTTTGAGATAATCTTCACATCTCTCTTGATCTATAATAGCAAATTTAACTCGTTTAATGTTCACATTTATTAAAATAATCCACCACCCAACTTTTTGAAAAATTACAATTTTGCCCCCAAACTTTTGCATAATTACACTTTTGTCCCCAAGCTCGGAAATTAAATTTCACACCTTATTCTTATGTTTTACAGCATGCTGAACACTTTTCCCTTCTATGGCAACATCAAATTCTCACTCTAACATACACTTATGAACAATAAATATTTTTACCGATTATGCCTATTTACCCGTTTTCGCTTAAAATCGCTTAGCAATAGTTGTTTAACATAATTTATAGCTTCATATTCCACCATAAAACAGCAAAATAAACACATTTCACCTATGGGTATTTTTCCAAATATGAACCCTAACACGAATTAATGGTAGAATAAGCTAAACCAAGTTACCGGGATTCCAAAAACGTAAAGAACATTAAAAACGGGGCTTGGAATCACTTACTATGGAGCTTGAAAGCTTAAAAACCCTAAGTATGGCTTCCCCCCTTGCTGATTTCGTTCACCATGAAGAAGATGAGCATATTTTGCCATCTTTTTCCCATTTAATTCTATTTAATTACCAAATGACTAAAATGCCCTTACTTAAAAAAAATCTATTTCACTAATTCTATACCCATTTTTGTCCATCAACTAACTAATGGTCTAATTACCACATAAAGACCTCCAATTTAAAATTTCATAACAATTAGACACCTCTAAGATGTAGAACTCAACTTTTGCACTTTTGACAATTTAGTCCTTTTGACTAAATTGAGTGCCCAAACGTCGAAATTTTTGAACGAAATTTTTACGAAAATTTTTTGTGAAATTGTAGACCATAAAAATATAATAATAATCATATTTTCCCTCGTCGGATTTGTGGTCCCGAAACCACTATTCCGACTAGGCCCAGAATCGGGCTATTACAGCCTCTCCACTCAATGTCCTCTTCCTGAAGATTATGAAGAATTGCCATCCACTTCTCCTCCAAAATGTCATCTCTCCTCGGTGTAGCTACTATCTTCTTTAGTGGTGAATAATTTTCAGAGAAAACCCGATATGAAACCCTATCAACCTTCCAAAAGTGACTGTGAAACCATGTGAGTAGGAGTTGCGCACATCTGATGAATCTACCCTCACCCGCTTTTCGGCATGCACTCAGTAACCTGAAGGTTTCTGCCAAAATTGCCAGGATTGGTGTAACCCTCTTATCAAGCTGGTCGAATAAATCGGTGACTGCTTCATCGACATGTCCCTAGGCTTTGGGGAAGACAACTAAGCCATATATACTCAAAGCAAATACATCTACCCTCTTCCTCACATCTGGGTGTGTTAGAATTAAATCTTCCAAACTCTTCCAGGGAATGCACTTGCTAGCCTTCTTCTGCTTGATCCGTGCTGCAACCCACTGCTCACTCATTCCCGTTATATTCATTAGCTTCTTTAAAAAGGTTGGCACATTTACAGCTCTCGAGTAGACTTTGTCTACTTGAAACTTTGAACATCGAAGTAAAGCCACATATTCTTCTATTGTAGGCACCAAATCAACCTTCCAAAATGTGAAGCAACTGTAAGCAGGATTCCAAAACTGGGCGAGGGCTCGAAACAAGTGCTTGTCTGCCTTCACATCAAGCAAATAAGGCAAATCCCCATAATTATTATAAAATAACTGTCTAACATCATCGTTCCATTGGTCTCAGATTTCTTTCAACTCTTGCAAATTGTTTGAGTCACGCTGATGCGAGTAAAGTCCCATAGTTCCGATACATCTCCATTAGCCAAACTATCACCTTTCTCTCGCTGTGTTGTTTCAGACCAAGTTCGGACAGCCGTATTATCCTTCACTTTATCAAGAAACCCTTTTTCCATGATAAGCTTTCTATCTAGCAACTGAATATGAACCAATGCCTTTTATAATGAAATGCCATGACATGCAATCAAATAAAACACAAAAATTCAGCACCATGTATAAACGTAGAATCCAATACAATCAAGAAATAATAAAACACCTATTCGGATATGTACTAGGGTTCAACGTAGTTCTACCTAGGGTGAATTCCTAAGGTTAATTATATGAAGTTTGGCTTTTAGGGAAAAGGTACCTAAACCAGCAGATTCCTCGATCCTCACCCATTATAGGCTCATATAGATCAAGTTCAGTTCAGGGGAATACATTTCTCTAAGACTATACGAAGATGAAAATCTCACGAAGGCATAGATACAGATGTATCCCGAAAGTGATCCACTATCCTATACGGAGGTGAAAACCTCACGAAGGAATAGTTTTTCATTCCCACTTAAAAGGGTAAGACTAAACAGTCTTTATGCAATATGATGCCAAGATGTAAAACTTAATTTACAGTAATCATACAAACACATGCAAAGAGAGGCTCGTAATTTTTCAAATCAAATTTTAAATTTTCAATAATAAGACAAAAACGACCAATGTTGCGGCTTGACTCTCTAAATGTCCCTAGCGGAGTCGCCAAGCTATCGAAACCATTTTTATTTTGAAAAACAGGGTCAACTTTTAAAACAAAAATGGAGTCGCCACCAATCTTTTTTGATGAGGTGTGATCGGGTCACCTCATAAAACGGTTATTTTTAATAAACGGTTTAAATTTATTAAAAAACTCTTGGTCTGCGAAATTCAGAAAAATAGGTTCAGGAGTCGGATACGTATGAGGAAGGATTAGCACCCTCGTAACGCCCAAAATTAGTACCTAGTTGATTAGTTAATTTCTTAATGTCGAAAATTGAAAACTTTGAAGAGATTTAAAGTACGATCCTTTTTTTTAAACTCACATAAATCGAATTACCCGTTAAGACCCTCTCATCTTGGATAGAAGAAATGTCACACCCAATAAGTTAGGATGTGATACTTCACTACCTCAAAATGAGCTCGTTAAAAAAAACTCGTGCAATAAAACTTAAAAGGATATTCAATTGTTTAAGTCATATGAAGAAATCGCAGCCCAATACGTTAGGGTACAATTTCTCAAAATTCCAAACATTGAATATTACTTTTATTATTTTTAGGAAAATCCTCATCTCGAAAGAACAATGTGTCATATCCAATGCGTTAGGACACAAGTTATTGAACTCTCAATAATGAGCTTTTTATTCATTTTTAAGTTAAAGAGCATTCTCGACTATTTAGATTCAACGAAAGGAATTGGAACCCAATACGTTAGGGCTCAATCCTCTCAAAGATCCTAAATACGAATATTGCCTTTATTTTTCGAAGTTTTCTATTTTCATGAATTTGAGTAAAAATGATGTAATGTTATGTACGAATAAATGTTGTATTGACAAATTGCAACTATAGATACAAAAATGTGAGCATAAATAATCTGAATAACATCGTAAACGAAATAAATAATATGAAAGACAAATCTATCACAACAAATAAATGAATGCAATTTTAAGATACTCTTTTCAAATAATAGTGAGCATATACAGAAATAAACAAATTAACATAGAGTGAAACAAAAATGCAATGGATGAAATAAATAAAACTATAAAAATATGTAGAAAGAAAAGATATGTGTGAATATATATGTGTATATTAAAAAAATACAAATGTATATGTATAAATGTAAAATTTATAATATATGCACATGTATATTTTTAAAAATATATATATATAAAAATAATATATGTATGAATATATGTATTTATGAATATGACAAAGGTATACGGATGTATATATAGGCAAGCATATAGATTATATAAAAAAGAATATATAAGTACATATGTATATAGATAGGTTATAAAACATGCCTATGCACACACATATATATGTTATAAAGGCGTATGCATGTATGTATGTATATGTACAACGAATATATAAAGAAGAAAATTAAAGTATAATGGGCATATAATAACAATAATCACTACAATAACATTAAATTTATTAAAATAAAATGAAAGTCACGAAAAAGGGCTTAATTAAACTTTTTTAAAAAAATTTAGGGTTTAAATCCATAAATAAATGAAAGCTAAAGGACTATATTGAACACGCGAATAACATAGAGGGGCTGGAAAGAAAAATTTTCCCTTCTCCTCTAAAACGGCGTCGTTCGAATAGTACTAAATTGAAATCAAAAATAAATTAAAGGGGCAAATTTAAAAATAAAAGAAGACCCAATTGAGAAAACATTAGAAAGCGGAGGGGCTAAAAGCGCAATTTACCCCTTTGCATAAAAAACGTGGATCCTGCCCGGGTCTGTTACAGACCCATTTTAACACAGGGCCCATTTGAAACCCATACCCTCTACCCATTTACAAAATTAACCCAGCACCCTGGCCCAATTGGTCAGCCCACGTCAGACTAGGGTTTCAGAAACTGAAACCCTAGTGCCCCACTTGCACCGCTGCCACCGCCCTTGTCCCATCCTCTGCTCTACCGCCATTGCCTTGCCATCAAGTACCTGCAAACATTTAAAGAGAATAGGTTGGAAATTTAAGCCACAAGTCCTATGTCCCTGACCAGCAGCGGAATAGGTTGGAAATTACCGATCTTGTCTCCCTAAGCAGTACCGGAGCAGACTGAGTAAGCAGGTCTTATCCCCCTAGAGTCACAGTGGGGCAAACTGAAGAAGTAAATCTTATCTCCCTGAGGTTGTAGTGGAGCAAATTGAAGTCGATAATCCTATCTCCTTGAAGTTACAGTGGAGCGGATTAAAATAAAGGACCTTATCTCTCTGAAGTTACAGTAGAGTAGATCATATCAGGTCTTATCTCCTTGAGATTACAGCAGAGCAGATTGAAGCTAGTAATCGTATCTCTCTGAGATTACAGTGGAGCGGATTAAATAAAGGATCTTATCTCTCTGAAGTTATAGCAGAGTAGATCGTATCAAGTCTTATCTCCCTGAGATTACAGCGGAGCAGACCGGGAAATCTTAGGTCTTATCTCCCTGAGGTTACAGTAGAGTAGGTTGAAGCTTGTAATCCTATCTCCCTGAGATTACAGTGGAGCGGATTAAAATAAAGGATCTTATCTCCCTGAAGTTACAACAGAGTAGATCATATCAGGTCTTATCTCCCTAAGATTACAGCGGAACAGATTGAAGCTAGTAATCCTATCTCCCTGATATTACAGTGGAGCGGATTAAAATAAAGGATCTTATCTCTCTGAAGTTACAGTAGAGTAGATCGTATCAGATCTTATCTCCTTAAGCAGTAGTGGAGCAGATCGAAGATGGCAGATTTTACCTCCCTGTGGTTACAGTGGAGTACATTAAAGCCAATACTTCTATCTCCCTGGTTGGCAGTGGAATAGATTGAAGATTTCAGGTCTTATCTCCCTAAGCAGTAGTGGAGCAGATCGAAGATGGCAGATTTTACCTCCCTATGGTTACAGTGGAGTACATTGAAGCCAGTAATTCTATCTCCCTGGGCAACAGCGGAATAGATTGAAGATAGCAGATCTTATCTCCCTAAGCAGTAGTGGAGTAGATCAAAGATAGCGGATTTTACCTCCCTAAGGTCACAGTGGAGTACATTGAAGCTGGTAATTCTATCTCCCCGATGTTGCGGAGTGGGCCAAAACGCCAATGCCTATACCTTTGAAGTTACAGTAGGTCAGATTAAATCTATCATAGCAAGTCTTATCCCCTTGATATTACAGTGGAGTAGACTAAAACCACAAATCTCGTCCCTCTAAAGTTGTTGTGAAGAAGATTAAAGCTACAAAACGCATCTCTCTAAAGTGCAGTCGAATGGATCGAGGCAACAAGACACGGTGGACTGAATGAGGCTACTTGAGGAAGAGAAGCGCCAGAAGAAGTCAAAATTTGGCGAGACCGGGCAAAATGGGCCTTTCTTAGTCTTTGCTCTGTTATCGTTACACGACAACGAGCAAAGAGGGGCAGCTGTTACAGGCCCATTTTAACACAGGCCCCATTTGAAACCCATACCCTCTACCCATTTACAAAATTAACCCAGCAACCTGGCCCAATTGGTCAGCCCACGTCAGACTAGGGTTTCAGAAACTGAAACCCTAGTGCCCCACTTGCGCCGCTACCACCGCCCTTGTCCCATCCTCTGCTCCACCGCCGTTGCCTTGCCATCAAGTACTTGCAAACATTTAAAGAGAAACGACAGCACTAGCAATGAAAGAGATGTATAAAGGCCGAACTTGGCTATCATTTTAGGGGTCGACTCCCTCTATTTCCTTTGTAATCACACCATTTAAAAATAAAAAGAAAGGGAGAAACAGATTGAAGCAAAAAGGCAGAAACAGATCCAAGGTCTTTTATTTATTTCTATTATTTCGAAAACACTTATCCATTACAAACTTTTTTTTATACACAACATATACATTTATATATACAAATAGAGTTAAAAGAAAACAAGAAAAGTACATGCTTTTAGATCGGCTGAAAAGAGGGATTTTTGGCCCTCCGATCGCCGCGCATGGCAGCACCGGCGTCGGCGAGCAGTGGCTGACACGGCGGCAATCGGCCAGACTCCGTCCAGGCCCCAGACCCCTGCAGAGAAAAAAGGCCTCCCCCTTTTTTCTGAAAATGATAAAGGAATGAAATTTTTAAAATAAGTTTGGCTTTTATAGCCCGAACCAAACGACGCCGTTTTAGCCTTAGGATCCGCGTGTTGACTCGACCCGCAGGGAGGATCCGCGTGTTTTGTTAAAAGGGGAAGTTGCGCTGTTGGTCCCTCCATGTTTTAACGCTTTGTTATCGGGTTCTTTCTCATTTTTAAATTTACCTTTCAACTTATTCATATTTCAATTTGATCCCTTTGGGAACGACGCCGTTTAACCATCGGGGAAATATTTCCTTTCTAGTCCCTTCTCTTTCACGCGTGTTACTATTTGATCCTTTCTGTTGTTTTATTTCTATTTGCAGTCCCGAATTTTAATTTGATTTCTAATTCAATCCTATTTTTTTTGTTTAGGATATTTTATTAGAAAATTAACCGTTTTAATATCATTAATATTATTATATAATATTATTACTATATTATTATTGTAATTATTATGATCATAGTGGTACATCAGACATAATCCTATATTTGGTATTTTATAATCTATATATATTCATATATCTTTACATATATATATATATATATATATATATATATATATATATTTTAATTCATATACATATATAGATCCACATACACATGTTTTATAATTCATACATATATACGTGCATTTTCTATTTATTTATAATAATGAGGTATGTTGTACATGCATATATTTTCTTAATACGTGTACATGTTTCATAATATATAAATATATATATATATATATATATATATATATACACATACATATTTATCTTTTTATTATCTTATAGTTTATGTACATATCTATACGTCTATATATTTTTAATTTTCATAAATATATAAATACGCACTTATATATATTATAGCTTATACCTTATATTATTTTTTATCTTTACACATGTATTTTTCTTCGTATATATATATTTAACATCTTATATTACATATATTTTTATATCCATATTTTTAATTTTCGTACACATATATACATGCTTGCATATTTCTTATTATACGTTATACTATATACATATACATTTTCATAACATTAATCCACTTATTATCTATTCATTCACGCCTTCATTTATTATTTATGTTTCACTCTCATCTGCTTACATACTCGTTATTCAGCATGTTATTAATTCGTCTTCCCACAATATAATTCATTTTCTCATTTTTTACGACATTGTGTTTTATTTTACTCGATATATCAAAACTCGTTTTTTTTCGTATTTCGATATTCGAAAAATCGTACCTTAACTTACGAGGTTTCGATTTTTTTCGACAAATCTAAATACGCGGATCATTACAAACAAAAGTTTTATATGCTCTCGAGAATTAATTAAAGATCGTGTTCTAACTCACAGGATATGATCTCTTTCCTTAACCCGAGATAATCAAATATCTTTCAAAATAAATAAATTTTGGCATTCATTCGCGCATCAGGAATTCAAGACATTGTGTCCTAACTTACGGGATGTGATTTTTTTCGATTAACGTGAAATATGCCCTTTTCCTGAAAATTTTCAACCTTTTAATACATGGATCGTATTTTTAAAATTCTTCAAAGTTCTCAATTTTTGACATTAAGACATTAACTAATCAACTAGGTACCAATTTTGGGCATTACGAGGGTGCTAATCCTTCCTCGTGCGTAACCGACTCCCGAACCCTTTTCTTGAATTTCGTGGACCAAACTTGTTGTTTTAATAAAATCAAATCGTTTATTAAAAACAACCACTTTTCGAGGTGATCCGATCACACCTCATCAAAAGGATCAGTGGCGACTCCCGTTTCTCGTTTTCGTTTTCAAACCCAAGTCGACCCCGTTTTCATCAAAAAATGGTGTCAACAGGGTCGGGTCGATTTCAGGTCGATTTCGGGTCAGATTCTCCAAAACGATGCCGTTTTGGCGCCTAGGGAGGCCAAGTGAAACGGCGTCGTTTCACTAGGCTATTTAAGCCAAAAACCTTTCAAAAATTTCATTTTCCCCTTTTCTTTTAAAAAAAATCTTATAAAAGACTCTCCCCTCCAATTTGTTTCTCCGGGCACCGACCCAAAGTCCGGTGAAGGGACCACCGCGTCAGCCACCGGTCACCGGCGACGATGCTGCCGTATGCGGTGGCTGGAAAAAAGAAAACCTCGGATCCGGTCTTTTCAAACCCCCTAAACCCAGATCTCGGTCCAAAATCCCCAAAATATTAGCAAAAACCCCCCCAAAAAGAGAAAAAAACAAAGAAACCTTTCGGTTTCCGGCCACCTATCCTCGGAGGTGACTCCTTCGGCCGTCCTGGCGGCGTTACAGAACTGTGCAAAGGTAAATGCCTTCCTCTTTCCTTTTACTTTATTTTTGGGCATAAAAAATAATAAAAAATAAAAGTAAAAAAATAATGAAACGAAACAGGAAAACGGTTATCAACCTTCTATCTTTGATTGATGTTTTTGCTCTCTTTTGTATTCTCTGTTGTCTTTGTGAAATACTCATTTTTTATTAATTTTTTGAATCCCTTTTACAATATTTGAATCTGCTTTTTATAGCAGATAATGAAAAAAGAAAGGTATGAAATCTCTAATGCATCTTTACTTGCTGATTTTCCTCTGATTTTCTTGTTATTCTACCGATTCTGTCCTGTTGCCTTTCTTGTCGTGCAGGTGAAGGCGCGTGCGCGGAGACTTGGCTAGTGCGAAGGGGCTTGGCTGCGGCGCTGATGTTTACCCTAGAAACCCTAGGGATTTCTGAAACTCATTTGGGCCGCGTTGTAATTGGGCCATCGTTTGGGCCTATTGTAACGGGTCTGGGGTTTGTAGTTTAGGCCTATTTTATTGTAAATGGACTGTTACATTTGGACCCTTTTTTATTATTTGGTTTTAATAGACCCGGGGCAAAATCGGGTATTACAATTTCAATGTTTTAATTTTCAATCGTTTTTTACTTTTATTTCTTCCAAGTGCCTTATTAAACATCAAAGCATGAATATAAATTGATTAGGAGTTTATAGTTCACAATTAATGTCGTATAATCACCCAAAAATGTACTAAGTATAAGGCTAAAATATGTTACTTCTGACATTTATCATTAGTTCAGTCAGTCATTTTATGTTTCTATCTTCTGAGTGTTATTTGTTTCGATACCTAAGATAAAGTATCTCTTAAATGAGACTTAATAGATGCCATATTAATTTTTTAGTCAGTTTATTCGTTTCTAATTGAACTAAGGACTATTTAAATTATCTATTAATATCAATTATATTTTTTATTACGATCCAATTACGTAATATCATTTAATATTAATTAAATATTAAACAGGTACTTAACTAATGTTTATTTTGATTTGGTTTTGCGTACAAAAAATAATAAATAGAAATTAGCGATATGATGAGCAAAAAGTAGGAAGGAATCTTGGATTGTTATTAGCACGTTTATCATGCTTAATCAAATGACCACGACATAAACTGTCATTGCAAAAAAAAGGGCAGTCGCATCATCAATCCTATCAAGTGGGATAAAGGGAAATTAAAATAATGCATAGAATTGTATTTCAGATCATTATCGATAAAATAAAAAAGAAAAAAGAAAACCCTTCATTTTCAAGACGCATCGATTGAAGAGAAGACATGAAAGGTCTTGTATTTTTTTTAGAAAAAATGTCATCATATTATACATATTTTAGATCATTTTATTAATAAAGGCTCATTTTCAATTTTATTTATGGAAATATATCAAGTTTTTCATTATTTATCGGAAAGGGTCGAAATATGCAAAACGCGTCCACATAGGTTCATTTTTGGGTGAAATTTTAGCAAATTGCATACCTAGGGGAGCGATTTTGCCATGTCAGCACAAAACGCTCTCTCCGTGTTTTTCTAGAGTTAGGGCTTTTTGCATGTTTAGTCTCTAGGGTTTTTTGGTTTAAGGTTTAGAGTTTTTTTTAAAAAATTAATTAAATTAGGTTTTAGAGGTTTTAAATAAATTAATTAAATTAGAGTTTAGAGTTTTTAAGAAAATTAATTAAATTAGGGTTTAGTTTTTTTAAATTAATTTTGTGTTTAGGTGGCGACTCCCATTTCTCGTTTTCGTTTTTAAACCCAAGTCGATCCCGTTTTCATCAAAAAAATGGTGTCAACAGCTTGGCGACTATACTGGGGACATTTTAAAAATAAAAGAGTCAAGCCATGTGTTGATTATTTTTGTCTTTTGTCGAAGATTGAAAACTGGATATGATCCTTTTATTGCATTTCATTTGCCTTTATTCGGCCTTTATTATTTTGTTTATAATTACTGCTTTATTTTGGGTTTTGGTGTATATTTCTGCACCTTTCATTGCATGACCGTTGGTCACACCCTTTTTAAGTGGGTGTGAGAAGCTACGCCTTCGTGAGGTTTTCACCTCCGCATGGGATAGTGAATCGCTTCCGGGATACATCCGTACCTATGTCTTCGTGAGATTTTCATCTCCGCGTGGCCATAGGGAAATGTATTCCCCTGAACTGAACTCGGTCCATATGAGCCTACAATGGGTGAAGATCGAGGAATCTGCTGGTTCGGGTACCTTTTCTTTAGAGCCAAACTCATGTAGTGAACCTTAAGAGCCCACCCTAGGTAGAACCACTTCAAACCCCTAGTAGTCACCCGACTAGCTACTTTTGTTTTCCTTGCTTGCTTATGTTTTCTACTAACCCCTCTTGTCTTATTTTGATTGAGATTGCATTGCATTTGCATCTTAGGAAGGAGATATTGATTCAAGTTTGATTACTAACTTAGAAAGCTTGTCATGGAATACGGGTTCCTTGATAAAGTGGAAAACAATACGGTTGCCTGAATATATTCTGAAAAACACAAGAAGGGCGACGGAAGAGTTCGTGACCTTGCTTCGTGGCCTGAGTATTCAAGACGATTGTCTAAGAGCCTTCAACGTTCCAACCCCTTGAAGAAGCGGACGAGTCTTATAAAGACGGGCAGATGATGGATCGTGACCAAGATCGAGAAAGGGAGCTAGCATTGGCATCTATTGGTGAGATTACCTCAAACGTGCAGATGAAGAAAAAGATTGATGTTGTTTCTTAGAATATGAGGGTGAGGCCGTACATGTATCCGTTTTATGTAAAGGAATTTGCTTTCTAGAAAAGTTTCCTAAATGTAATTGAATCAAAATCAATGTCTCTCTAGGTATTCATTTTATGCATCTGCATTGCATGCATTAAAATCCATTGAAAGAGTCTAAATGAGTCAATTTATTTCAGCTAATCTGGAAAACCAACCAACCAAACACCCTTATGGTATCCAAGCAAAGAATAGAGAAATAGAACAAAGGTTGGAAAGATTAGATGGAATGTAGATACAGATGCAGGAGCAATTGACCGAATTTCAACAGGAAATGAGGGATCAAATGCTAGAATTGTAGAGAACTATGATGAACCAGTTCAACCGATTGCTAAAGAGTTAGAAAAAAAGAAGGACCCGATGGACTACTCTGGGGTTGATAATGAAGATTTTGCTTATTCCCCAGATTGTACTCCGACAAGTGTCCAAGTCCAGCCAGATGGGCGTCCACAAGGGGCACTCTTTACTATCAGATCCCAACATTATCAGACTAGTATAGAAACACTGATGGGTTGCTTGACAGACCTAAGGTCCAATTTGAGGAACAATTTTCCTGTTGCTCTTGATAACCCAAATGAAATAAAACAATCAAAGGTGGAGTACCTAGATACTACAAAGGTCCCGAGGAAGAAGGGGGATAAATGGGATAATGCAAATAGATATAACAAGGGCCACTCAAAACCAATCACTGCAAGCCGACCAAAGATAGAAACCACTAGCCATCAGAGCCC
This sequence comes from Gossypium turneri, assembly GCA_008044935.1. Lineage (NCBI taxonomy): Eukaryota > Viridiplantae > Streptophyta > Magnoliopsida > Malvales > Malvaceae > Gossypium > Gossypium turneri. The sequence goes on along the minus strand of CP032579.1, from coordinate 34,711,267 downwards.
TTTAAAGCAAGAATCTAGAGTGAAGCAAGGCACTGAGAACCTCCAGTTCTCGTCAATTTCGATGTCAAATAAGGAGCTGTATCAAAGCTTGTTCGATGCGCACATTGCTGCCCCTCTCTACACAAAGCCTCCACAGCCTCTGTACCCTGATGGCACGACACAAATGCACAATGCGAATATCATGCGGGAAACATGGGGCATTCTATAGAAAATTGCACTGTCTTTAAAAAACTGATTGAAAGGCTTATCAGTATGGGGGTCGTTAAATTTGATGATTCCTCCAGTGCGGCGAATCCATTACCCAATCATAATTGATAAATGGAGTGAATGCAATGCACAAGCAACTGAAGAAGGGACCTTGTTAAATATCTGCCCTTATAAATCTAGAGTGTTCTAAACAATTAGACTGCGGAAGAAATCCCTATAGTTTTTAGAGCTTTTCTAGAGTAATATTCAGAACATTTTTGTTGTTCTAGCCTAGAAATGATAGAAATTCCTTTGTGAAATAGGCTTATGTCTGAACATTGTTATTTAATGAAGTACATATTTACAATTATTTTTGAGCCAATATTTTCATTCTTTACAAACCATTCCAGATTCATTCATTCATTCATTCATAATCATATGGTACAAATAATTATTCATGAATTCATACATTCTTTTCTATATTCTTTGGTATTTATTATGGGTCCCCAGATATCAATCACATGAATGACGCTGCTACAGACTCAGATTTTCCTCTTGAGCGAGGCATGTGTTTAGACGGATCTCCTGACTTTGGAAATAATATAGATCGTAGCTTACCTCCGGACTTATTGAGGAGGGTTGAGCAGGAGGATAGACGGATCCTACCTCTCAAGGAATTATTAAAAATTACGAGCTTGGTAAAGATTAAAATTGACCTGACCTCAAAGATGAAGCAAGACCTTATTCAAAGATGTCTTTGTAGGGTCATACCAAGGAATGCCCAGGTTAAACACTGATAAAGAAATCTGCACAATAGCACGATGGTAGAAATTTGCAGTATGAACGATGCAATTCTCATCGGGGCAATGCCTTTCTCGTTGAGTCAGCATAGCTTTGCCCATTTGAAGTCGGGTTTCCATCCCTTCAAGATGTTGTTGGATTTTAACCTGATCAAAGAGGAGGATCCAAAGTTTTCTCTCGTAGTTGCGCCCCAAAAGGCTCTATGAAAGAAATCTAATACCAAAAAGGTTTTCGCATACAAGATGAAAGTGAGAGATCTTATGTGGGAAACTTTATCAAGAAAAATATTGGTTCTGGTCAAAAGGGATAACAAGGACTTGCCTAATCCTATGGGTTCAGATTCAATTAAAAAAAATCAAAATCAAAATCAAAATCAAAAAAGAAGAAAAAGAAAATCAAAATCAAAGTCAAAATGAAAATGAAAAAAGAGAGAAGGAAAAAAGGAAAAAGAAAAGGAGAGGCCAAGGCGAAAACCCGCAAAGGGCGCTTTGACCAAAGGTAGATTTGAGTTGAAAACCCGAAAAGGGCGACTCAAATTTTGAGCAAAATGGGGCAGGGACATCACCATTATCGAAGACTTCAAATAGGCATTGCTTCACTATTGAGATCATTAATTACTTCATCAAAGGGATAGAGGCTACTGCATGCGTCAATGTCATTATATGCCGATATAAAATTCCAGAGAGGATGGTATTGGAAATAGCATTGAACTTGAATGACAGCACGATAGCTGAGGGCTGTAATCAATTCAAAACCAGACACCACGGTTTGTCACCGTACTGCAAGACAATGGATTTCAAAAAAAAAGATGGAAAATGAAAAATGAAAGAGTAAAAATGGAGAGGCTAAGGGAAAAACCAGCAAAGGGCACCTTAGGCCAAAGGGGATTTGAGTTGAAAACCCGAAAAGGGCGGCTCAAATATTGATCAGAATGGGGCATAAGGTAATCAAAGCAACTCGAGTCTTGACCAAATTGGGCATGTGGTAATCTTGCTATCAAAAGGAAAGGATAGGCGACATCTTGGGGCATCGACAGAGCACTGTAGATCTCCTAAACACATGTCCAACTCAAAATGGTCTTCAGAAAGTTTGTACAGAGAAGTTCAAGCTGAGATATCTGGGGCACCCAATTCTCATATTATTTGTTGTTCTTGGAATACTTTTTTTTTATTTTTTTTCCTTTCCAAGATATACATTCCCAATTAATTTCTTTGTCATCCTTCTTTACTATTTTCAATAATTTATTCTTTCGAGCTATGCTCAGAACCTACTTTATTCTTATCCATTGTTATGACCTTTTTGCAAATATGTTGCATTGGAATAATGATTAATGGACTGATAAAACTTTCACAAAGGAAGTTTTGCATATTACTCTGAAAAGTTTCTAAATAATATAGGAGCCTGAAACAGGATTATTGTTTAGAACACATAGAATTTAAAGGTTAGAAATTTGAGAAGGAATAGTCTAAATTTAGACTTTCTCTTTGGATTTCGTTGTCAAATGCATTGGTTGAACAAATGATAAAATGACAGGTTAATGACAAAGCAAGCAACGATCATCAGGCAGTAGGAAGAGGTTAGCTCAGAGAAAAGAGCCTTCATCTGCACATAAATCTTTGGTATGACACCCTGAGAGCAGTGTAATAAACCAGAATGATTTAGGTCCTGTGTCCTTGATTTGTGATAAGATAGGATTGAGATAAAAGCCACATATTTCTACCCTTGGATTGCAGTGGGAGAATGATGGCACAAATTGTGCGCCCTAATGGATTAAACTTTGAGGTTTACAATGGGGGCAACCTTGATAAATGTTTCTCCAGAAAAGCCAGTCAAACGAGAAGGCGTTGTAGTACGTCAGTCACAAAGCCTTAATAAACTTCGAGTAATGACAACCTAAGCGGGATCATTTTCGAAAAAATAAAATTCTGTATTCATGCAAACACCATTCACACATGTCTAGTTATGAGCATTTGATTCATTTTGATCATGCCATCCTAATCATTAGGCATAATTAGGTTCATCATACAGGACATGTTCCCCAGAGAACAGATCAGTAAATATTGGAGATCTTGTCTCCCTAAGCAATAGTGGAGCAGATCAAAGACAGCAAATCTTATCTTCAAGTGTAAGGAAGCGGATTTAAGCCAGTGGAATAGGTTGGAAATTACAGATCTTGTCTCCCTAAGCAGTAGCGGAGCAGACTGAGTAAGCAGGTCTTATCCCCCTAGAGTCACAGTGGGGAAGACTGAAGAAGTAAATCTTATCTCCCTGAGGTTACAGTAGAGCAAATTGAAGTCTATAATCCTATCTCCCTGAAGTTACAGTGGAGCGGATTAAAATAAAGGATCTTATCTCTCTGAAGTTACAGTAGAGTAGATCGTATCAGGTCTTATCTCCTTGAGATTACAGCGGAGCAGATTGAAGCTAGTAATCATATCTCCCTGAGATTACAGTGGAGCGGATTAAAATAAAGGATCTTATCTCTCTGAAGTTACAGCAGAGTAGATCGTATCAGGTCTTATCTCCCTGAGATTACAGTGGAGCAGACCGAGAAATCTCAGGTCTTATCTCCCTGAGCTTACAGCGGAGCAGGTTGAAGCTTGTAATCCTATCTCCCTGAGATTACAGTGGAGTTGATTAAAATAAAGGATCTCATCTCTCTGCAGTTACAACAGAATAGATCGTATCAGGTCTTATCTCCCTAAGATTACAGCGGAGCAGATTGAAGCTAGTAATCCTATCTCCCTAAGATTACAGTGGAGCGGATTAAAATAAAGGATCTTATCTCTCTGAAGTTACAGTAGAGTAGATCGTATCAGATCTTATCTCCTTAAGCAGTAGTGGAGCAGATCGAAGATGGCGGATTTTACCTCCCTGTGGTTACAGTGGAGTACATTAAAGCCAATACTTCTATCTCCCTAGTTGGCAGTGGAATAGATTGAAGATTTCAGATCTTATCTCCCTAAGCAGTAGTGGAGCAGATCGAAGATGGCAGATTTTACCTCCCTATGGTTACAGTGGAGTACATTGAAGCCAGTAATTCTATCAACAGCGGAATAGATTGAAGATAGCAGATCTTATCTCTCTAAGCAGTAGTGGAGTAGATCAAAGATAGTGGATTTTACCTCCCTAAGGTCACAGTGGAGTACATTGAAGCCGGTAATTCTATCTCCCCGATGTTGCGGAGTGGGCCGAAATGCCAATGCCTATACCTCTGAAGTTACAGTAGGTCAGATTAAATCTATCATAGCAAGTCTTATCTCCTTGATATTACAGTGGAGTAGACTAAAACCACAAATCTTGTCCATCTAAAGTTGTTGTGAAGAAGATGAAAGCTACAGAATGCATCTCTCTGAAGTGCAGTCGAATGGATCGAGGCAACAAGACACGGTGGACTGAATGAGGCTACTTAAGGAAGAGAAGTGCCAGAAGAAGTCAAGATTTGGCGAGACCGGGCAAAATGGGCCTTTCTTAGTCTTTGCTCTGTTATCGTTACACGACAACGAGAAAAGAGGGGTAGCTGTTATAGGCCCATTTTAACACAGGGCCCATTTGAAACCCATACCCTCTACCCATTTACAAAATTAACCCAGCACCCTGGCCCAATTGGTCAGCCCATGTCAGACTAGGGTTTCAGAAACTGAAACCCTAGTGCCCCACTTGCGCCGCTACCACTGCCCTTGTCCCATCCTCTGCTCCACCGCCGTTGCCTTGCCATCAAGTACTTGCAAACATTTAAAGAGAAACGACAGCACTAGCAATGAAAGAGATGTATAAAGGCCGAACTTGGCTATCATTTTAGGGGTCGACTCCCTCTATTTCCTTTTGTAAGCACACCACTTAAAATAAAAAGAAAGGGAGAAACAGATTGAAGCAAAAAGGCAGAAACAGATCCAAGGTCTTTTTATTTATTACTATTATTTCGAAAACACTTATCCATTACAAACTTTTTTTTTATACACAACATATACATTTATATATACTAATAGAGTTAAAAGAAAACAAGAAAAGTACCTGCTTTTAGATCGGCCGGAAATAGGGATTTTTGGCCCTCCGATCACTGCGCATGGTGGCACCGGCACCAGCGAGCGGTGGCTGACACGGCGGCAATCGGTTGGACTCCGTCCAGGCCCAGACCCCTGCAGAGAAAAAAGGCCTCCCCCTTTTTTTCTGAAAATGAGAAAGGAATAAAATTTTTAAAATAAGTTTGGCTTTTATAACTCGAACCAAACGACGCCGTTTTAGCCTTAAGATCCGCGTGTTGACCCGACCCGCAAGGAGGATCCGCGTGTTTTGTCAAAAGGGGAAATTGCGCTGTTGGTCCCTCCATGTTTTAACGCTTTGTAATCGGGTTCTTTCTCATTTTTTAAATTTACCTTTCAACTTATTTCATATTTCAATTTGATCCCTTTGGGAACGACGCCGTTTACCATCGGGGAAATATTTCCTTTCTAGTCCCCTCTCTTTCACGCGCGTTACTATTTGATCCTTTCTGTTGTTTTATTTCTATTTGCAGTCCCGAATTTTAATTTGATTTCTAATTCAATCCTATTTTTGTTGTTTAGGATATTTTATTAGAAAATTAACCGTTTTAATATCATTAATATTATTATATAATATTATTACTATATTATTATTGTAATTATTATGATCATAGTCGTACATTAGACATAATTCTATATTTGGTATTTTATAATCTATATATATTCATATATCTTTACATATACATATATATATATATATATATATATATATATATATATATATTAATTCATATACATATATACATCCACATACACATGTTTTATAATTCATACATATATACGTGCATTTTCTATTTATTTATAATAATGAGGTATGTTGTACATGCATATATTTTCTTAATACGTGTACATGTTTCATAATATATATATATATATATACATACATATTTATCTTTTTATTATCTTATAGTTTATGTGCATATCTATACGTCTATATATTTTTAATTTTCATAAATATATAAATACGCACTTATATATATTATAGCTTATACCTTATATTATTTTTTATCTTTATACATGTATTTTTCTTCGTGTATATATATATTTAACATCTCATATTACATATATATTTTTATATCCATATTTTTAATTTTCGTACACATATATACATGCTTGCATATTTCTTATTATACGTTATACTATATACATATACATTTTCATAACATTAATCCACTTATTATCTATTCATTCACGCTTTCATTTATTATTTATGTTTCACTCTCATCTGCTTACATACTCGTTATTCAGCATGTTATTAATTCGTCTTCCCACAATATAATTCATTTTTGCATTTTTTACGACATCGTGTTTTATTTTACTCGATATATCAAAACTCGTTTTTTTCGTATTTCGATATTCGAAAATCGTACCTTAACTTAGAGGTTTCGATTTTTTTGACAAATCTAAATACGCGGATCATTACAAACAAAAGTTTTATATGCTCTCGGGAATTAATTAAAGATTGTGTTCTAACTCACGGGATATGATCTCTTTCCTAAACCCGAGATAATCAAATATCTTTCAAAATAAATAAATTTTGGCATTCATTCGCGCATCGGGAATTCAAGACATTGTGTCCTAACTTACGGGATGTGATTTTTTTCGATTAACGTAAAATATGCCATTTTCCTGAAAATTTTCAACCTTTTAATACATGGATCGTATTTTTAAAATTCTTCAAAGTTCTCAATTTTCGACATTAAGACATTAACTAATCAACTAGGTACCACTTTTGGGCGTTACGAGGGTGCTAATCCTTCCTCGTGCGTAACCGACTCCCGAACCCTTTTTTTGAATTTCGTGGACCAAACTTGTTGTTTTAATAAAATCAAATCGTTTATTAAAAACAACCACTTTTCGAGGTGATCCGATCACACCTCATCAAAAGGATCGGTGGCGACTCCCGTTTCTCGTTTTCATTTTCAAACCCAAGTCGACCCCGTTTTCATCAAAAAAATGGTGTCAACTGGGTCGGGTCGGTTTCAGGTCGATTTCGGGTCAGATTCTCCAAAACGATGCCGTTTTGGTGCCTAGGGAGGCCAAGTGAAACGGCGTCGTTTCACTAGGCTATTTAAGCCAAAAACCTTTCAAAAATTTCATTTTCCCCTTTTCTTTTTAAAAAAATCTTATAAAACACTCTCCCCTCCAATTTGTTTCTCCGGGCACCGACCCAAAGTCCGGTGAAGGGACCACCGCGTCGGCCACCGGTCACCGGCGACGATGCCGCCGTATGCGGTGGCTGGAAAAAAGAAAACCTTGGATCCGGTCTTTTCAAACCCCCTAAACCCAGATCTCGGTCCAAAATCCCCAAAATATTAGCAAAAAAACCCTCCAAAAAGAGAAAAAAACAAAGAAACCTTTCAGTTTTCGGCCACCTATCCTCGGAGGTGACCCCTTCGGCCGTCCTGGCGGCGTTACAGAACCGAGCAAAGGTAAATCCCTTCCTCTTTCCTTTTATTTTATTTTCGCGCATAAAAAATAATAAAAAATAAAAGTAAAAAAATAATGAAACGAAACAGGAAAACAGTTATCAACCTTCGATCTTTGATTGATGTTTTTGCTCTCTTTTGTATTCTCTATTGTCTTTGTGAAATACTCATTTTTTATTGATTTTTCGAATCCCTTTTACAATATTTGAATATGCTTTTTATAGCAGATAATGAAAAAAAAAGGTATGAAATCTCTAATGCATCTTTACTTGCTGATTTTCCTCCGATTTTCTTGTTATTCTGCCGATTCTGTCCTGTTGCCTTTCTTGTCGTGCAGGAGAAGGCGCGCACGCGGAGACTTGGCTCGTGCGAAGGGGCTTGGCTGCGGCGCTGATGTTTATCCTAGAAACCTTAGGGATTTCTGAAACTCATTTGGGCCGCGTTGTAATTGGGCCATCGTTTTGGGCCTATTGTAACGGGTCTGAGGTTTGTAATTTGGGCCTATTTTATTGTAAATGGACTGTTACATTTGGACCCTTTTTTATTATTTGGTTTTAATAGACCCGGGGCAAAATCGGGTATTACAATTTCAATGTTTTAATTTTCAATCGTTTTTACTTTTATTTCTTCCAAGTGCCCTATTAAACATCAAAGCATGAATATAAAATGATTAGGAGTTTATAGTTCACAATTAATGTCGCATAATCACCCAAAAATGTATTAAGTATAAGGCTAAAATATGTTACTTCTGACATTTATCATTAGTTCAGTCAGTCATTTTTATGTTTCTATCTTCTGAGAGTCATTTGTTTCGATACCTAAGATAGTATCTCTCAAATGAGACTTAATAGACGACATATTAATTTTTTAATCAGTTTATTCGTTTCTAATTGAACTAAGGATGTATTTAAATTATCTATTAATATAAATTATATTTTTATATTACGATCCAATTACGTAATATCATTTAATATTAATTAAATATTAAACAGGTACTTAACTAATGTTTATTTTGATTTGGTTTTGCATACAAAAAATAATAAATAGAAATTAGCGATATGATGAGCAAAAAGTAGGAAGGAATCTTGGATTGTTATTAGCACGTTTATCATGCTTAATCAAATGACCACGACATATACTGTCATTGCAAAAAAAAAGGGCAGTCGCATCATCAATCCTATCAAGTGGGATAAAGGGAAATTAAAATAATGCATAGAATTGCATTTCAGATCATTATCGATAAAATGAAAAATAAAAAAGAAAACCCTTCATTTTCAAGACGCATTGATTGAAGAGAAGACATGAAAGGTCTTGTATTTTTTTTAGAAAAAATGTCATCATATTATACATATTTTAGATCATTTTATTAATAAAGGCTCATTTTCAATTTTATTTCCGAAAATATGTCAAGTTTTTCATTATTTACAGGAAAGGGTCGAAATATGCAAAACGCGTCTACATAGGTTCATTTTTGGGTGAAATTTTAGCAAATTGCATCCTTAGGGGAGCGATTTTGCCATGTCAGTACAAAACGCTCTCTCCGTGTTTTTTTAGGGTTAGGGCTTTTTGCATGTTTAGTCTCTAGGGTTTTTTGGTTTAAGGTTTAGAGTTTTTTAAAAAAATTAATTAAATTAGGTTTTAAATAATTAATTAAATTAGGGTTTAGAGTTTTTAAGAAAATTAATTAAATTAGGGTTTAGTTTTTTTAAATTAATTTTGTGTTTAGGTTTAGGGCTTAGGGAAAATTATATTGACAATAGGGATTTTGTTTTTTTTTTCTACAGTAGTTTCAAAAAATTAAATTTGAGAATACGGTTCTAAAAAAGATAATTTCAAAAACGCTTCATGCAGGATGCTTTGTCAGTAAAATTACTAAAAAAAGCTCCTACGCGGACACTCTTTTTCTACAGTAGTGCTTGAAAAATAATTTTGAGAAGACAATTCTGAACAAATGGTGTCAAAAACGCTTCAAGCAGCATGCACAGTCAACAAAAATACTGAAAAAAGCTCCCACGTGGACGCTCTTTTTCCATAGTAGTTCCTAAAAAAAAATTTTGAGAAGACAGTTCTGAACAAATGGTGTCAAAAATGCTTCAAGCAGGATGCACTTTCAGCAAAATTGATGAAAAAAGTCCCACGTGGACGCTCTATTTCTACAGTAGTTCTTGTTTGGCCTTAGGCGATAAATAAGTGAAATTTCATTCTCAGGTTGCATAAGGTACAGCAAGAAAAATTAGATAGGCTAAACAGAATAGAAATTGAAGATGAGTGAACGTATTAGTGTTGTTATTTACTATGATGGTGAGGTCCGTGACATCGAGAATGGCGTTGTTTTTATCGAAAAACACAGCGCGACTGATTTTTAACCAGAACATAGATTTGACAGAACTTTGTAAAAGAATTAGGCGTAAAATCTTTGGAACGAAGCCAATGAGAATTTCGTCCATTAAGCATCAATTTTGTACTTCAGTTGATCCCGTGACATATGACTCATTTGATTTCAAAGGTGGTCGTAGCTTGAAGGATGGTAGCTGTCGTTTACGACTACCGAATTAAATCTGCTATTCAACCAACAATAACTGGTAATATAGGGTAAATAGGGAATCGTCCCACGAAGAAGCTTGCGTTAAATCTATTTGAAGAGAGTTGTTGTTAAGGTAATGTAAAATGCATGCCAGAAAGGAAAAAAATGGGGGTTTATGTTTCTATGTTTGCTAAAAATAATCTAAAGTAGCGAATAAGTTTAAGCTCAAATTGTGAATGTTGAAAAATTATCAAATTAAAGAGAAAGAATGCTTAGTTATTGACGCCTTAATTCACCAAGCACAAGTCCTTTGTGACTTTAAATTATTTTAATAGACTAAATCAGCAGCAAGACTGAAAAATCACTTACGAAGCGACTTTCTATCTCTAGTAAATTTTATTCAATTAGAAAACATTCATAATTGAAAATCTACCTTTAATTATCTCTTCGTTAACTAATTAAAGGTGAATTTAGTATTTTAGAGACTTCACCTTGCATTAATCAGAGAAAAATCCTCTAGCGGCTTCTTAAATTAAATCCGTAATTACTCTAATTAGCTGCAGGGTAATTATTCATCACCAACTCTAAGTCTAATTAAGAAATTCGATTACTCAATTTTCACTTAGATGATTATAAGAAAATTCCTAAATTAAATAGCTGATCAATCTAATTGATTTAGAAAAATTCCTTGAGTGATAAAACAAGCAATTCAAGAATGCCAAATTCGAATTTAAAACAAAATAAATTTTCAAATTCCTTGTGCTAGGTTTCATAAGTGTCTAACTAAGCGTAAGTAATTTAGCCACTCATAGCAAGTAAAACAAAACCAAAATCAATTGTAAACAACTTGAATTACAAATTGAATCTTGGAAAGGAAGGATTCCTCAAATCGTCGAGCTTCCCTTCTCTCAATTAGCTGAAATTTTGGGCTGCTACTCCAACTGCTTGTTTGGCCTTTGCTAGTTCAATTAGAGATTTTGCTTGCTCGAGTTCCACGCCCTTCTGCTCTGTTCTTCTCTATTTTTTTCTCCCCTTTTCAGCTGCTAGTCACCTCTATTTATGGAATAATAATAACCTTCAAGAATTCAAAACAAAATTTGATCTTATCCCCCTTGATCCTAGCTGAACCCGTCACATAAAAATAGCTCCAGCCTACTAGAGTTTTACTTTAATTAAACTTCTCAAGGCTGATTTGATTCCCTTGATTCGATTAGAGTCAGTCACCGCTAGCAAGAAGGAAATTTGGAGAGTTAATAATAATTCCCTTGCCGACCGGTTGTACATTCGGCTTGCTGCTCTTCTATTGGACCGAATTTTCTTCTTTTGTTCCAATGTCAATTTAATTTCTTAAAAACCAGCATATGATCATCCTCATCCAGCAGCTTTATTCATGCAAATTAAATTCTAAATTGAGCCCATACGGACATCCAAATGTCCCTGACCTGCGCATGGCTTAAAATTTAACATTAAATTATTGAATTGGAACAAAAATAAATTATTACGGCATGGAATGTACTTGATGTAATTTAGACTAAATTAAAATTCAATTGCTCAAAGATTAATCAATAATTTAAATAATTTAGTTGAATAAATCAAGCTGAAAATTGAACTTAACAAATTCCCCCATACTTAAGCTATTGATCATCCCTGAGCAATCAAGTTGAAAAGAATCAAGAAAAATTTCAAGAAAATCAAGACTAATCACGAGTTGTTGTATCACTCATGCTTGGGATGAACTTTGAAATCACAGTCCTAGATTTTGGTTTATTCAAGAAAAGAGAATCTGCTTTAAATAAATGTTGTACAAAAGAAATTCACAAATGCTTCTTTGATCAATCCTTACCGGAAAATTTAGTAACACTCATCACTCAATGTGTTTAGGCTAGTAAAATGTTCTCAAATTCAAAATCAACCGTAATTAACTACCATAGGCTTGCTTGTCCATCTTACCTTTAACAAAACACATAAAATTTCATAAATATAATCGAGGCTAAATAAAGGTTGTAATGGGACCGAGGTAATGTGCGGTGGACGGGAGGAATTTATTTGGATGGTCGAGCTAGTTCTCTTAGGCTGGTATAACCGTTCGGAAGTCATCAATTTTCTTATTTCTCTTTTTTTCTTTTTTTTTCTTTTCAAGAGTAGATGACTAATTCAATTAGCCTTTCATCATTTTCATTTCCATACCACTTGATTCAGCCGATCCACTTCATTGTGATCACATAATGCTTCGTTCATTGAATTCAATAGGAAGGCTGCAACTTACTAATTTTTCCTCAAGAAAACTAGCCCTTAATTTCTAGCTAAAAACCACCCAAATTTGGCCAACATCTGTTGAAATTAAGATGAACTTCCAAACTGAATTAACTAGCCTAAGAAGGTGAGTTGATTCAGGCTTCGGCTCAATTTCTAGAGGTACATAAAAAAATGGGAAATTAAGGCTTCAAATTTGCTAACTAATTGGAATAATGTCAAGGTCGGCTTTTATAAGTAATCGTGGCTTAATTCCTATTGCCTCTTAAATCATATTAATGGAAATCAAATGTATTACTAGCCTCGGTAAGATCTAAAGCAAGTTCTAGAGTAATTGACAGTCGATAACAATAAACACACATGAACAAATAGTAACCTCTCAAGTTGGCATGGATATCCCAACTTACTCTCTAGGCTCAAACTCCTCACAAGGACCACATAATTGATCAATTAAGCAGACTAAAAAAATTTTTCTTCTTTTTTTTAAGAAAATCAGTCAATTGAAAACAAAATTAATCCCAACCAATCAACATACATCAATCACAATCAATCTTGAATTCATAAAATACACTTTTATTCTTTTATTTTAATATTTAAAGAAATTTTAACAAAATTTATGAAATTTGCTAAATTAAAACAAGCATAAAATATGTTAGAAAATCAATGAATTGATTCTCCTCCATACTTAATGTTTGCATTGCCCCTAATGCAAAAGAAAATTAAAAATTACCAATGGAAAGAAACAATAATAATGGAAAAGATAAAAGAAAACTTCCCTGAATACGTGGGTTGCCTCCCACAAGCGCTTTTGTTTTAAGTCGTTGGCTCGACATCACAATTTCTCATGGATCCTCAAGATTAATCGCCTCCAACCAAGCTACTTGCTCCCCTTCATGAAAATGTTTTAATCTGTGACCATTCACCTTGAAAATTTTATTAGTTTCGAGGCTTCTAATTTCGATTGTCCTATGATGATGCACCTCGGTTATTATAAATGGTCCAAGCCACCTTGATTTTAACTTACCGGGAAACAGTTTAAGCTTAGAATTAAATAGTAGTACTTTTTCCCCCACCTTAAATTCCTTGTGAATCAGCTTTGAGTCACGAAAAGCCTTCGACTTACCCTTGTAGATGACCGAATTGTCATATGCTTCTAAGCGCAACTCCTCCAATTCTTGCAGCTTCAACTTACGCTCTTCACCTGCCAAACTATAATCCAAATTGCATTACTTAACAGCCCAAAATGACTTATGTTCAAGCTCTACAGGAAGATGACATGCCTTTCCAAAAACAACCCTATAAGGCGACATCCCTATTGGCATTTTGTAAGCCCTTTGAACGGCCCATAACGCTTCATCTAACCGTTGGCTCCAATCTTTCCTATTGGGTTTAACAAATTTCTCCAAAATTCCCTTAATTTCCTTGTTACTACTCTCGGCTTGCCCATTAGTTTGAGGTTGATAAGCAGTCGATACTTTATGGGTGACACCAAATGGTATAAATAAGGCTCTCAAGGTTCTATTACAGAAATGTGTACCCTTGTCACTAATTATAGCCCTTGGTACTCTGTATCTATTTAAGATGTTAGTCTTAAGACATTTCACCACAGTTTTAGCATCATCGGCCCTAGTTGGAAATGCTTCTACCCATTTCGACAAGTAATCAACACACAAGAATGTATAGATAACCGAAAGAAGAAGGAAAATGCCCCATAAAATCAATACCCCATACATCAAATATAGTACAAACATAAAAATTATGTAATGGCATTTGATTTCTGCTACTTAAATTGCCAGTTTTTTGACACGAGGCACAATTTTTGCGAAATGCATATGAATCCTTATGAATAGTCGGCCAGAATAACCCACACTCAAGACGGCGTTAGCTTCCCCTTCCTGTAATGTCGGACACATATCTATGGTATGTCCTTCTAAACAACAAATGCCACATAGTGAAGCTTTCGAATTACTTCCAGTCATCAACTTACTTACCGTAGCTGTTAAATTAGCTAACTGAGCCTCCATGATGCTCGATTGACCCTCATCCTTTCGTTTACCCAGGTCGGACCTCCTGAGACCGAATTGCTGTGTATTTTGTGCCATATTAGCAATCAAATTTTGGGCTTGCTCTGGTGTTTTATAAACCAGTGCACCTCTACTCGCTGCATCAATCATTCCTCGATCTTGTGGTGTCAGCCCCTCATAAAAATATTATACTAAAAGCTGCTCACTAATCTGATGCTGCGGACAGCTCACACATAGTCATTTAAATCTTTCCCAATACTCATATAGTGACTCACCTACCAGTTGCTTAATTCCATAAATTTTTTTCCGAATTGACCCTATCCTTCATGCCGAAAAAAACTTCTGAAGAAAAACTTTATGTAACCCTGTCCAAGTTGTGAATGAACCCGTCAGCATATAATATAACCAGTCTTTCGCCAAACCTTGTAACGAGAAAGGAAAGGCTCGGAGCTTGATTTGTTCCTCTTCAATGCCATCTGGCTGCATAGTTGAACAAGTTATTATAAATTCATTAATATGTCGATAAGGGTCCTCACCTGGTAGCCCATTAAATTTCGGCAACAAATTCAGGAATCCCGAATTGAGTTTTAATGGCCTATCAAGGGCGGGATAAGTAATAGATGGTGGTTGTGCAGCCAAGTTAGGTGCAGCCAAGTGCTTCAAGGTCTGGTTGGCCATGTCGATGTCCTCTAAATCGTTAGGTTCAATGTGGAGATTGTGAGATTCGGCTTGCTGATCGGTGATGTTAACAGGGAACTTCGATGTTCATTTTCCGCTCCTTAATAACATATACTAAAGGAATTAATCTACTTGCATAGACAAAAATAAGAAAAAAAATAAGTTCTAAAAATCAAATAGATTTGACTACGTCACTTCCCCTGCAACGGCGCCAAAATTTGGTAGTTGTCGTTTACGACTACCGAATTAAATCCACAATTCAACCAATAATAACTGGTAATATAGGGTAAATAGGGAATCGTCCTACAAAGAAGCTTGCGTTAAATCTATTTGAAGAGAGTTGTTATTAAGGTAATGTAAAATGCATGCGAGAAAGGAAAAAAAATGGGGGTTTATGTTTCTACGTTTGCTAAAAATAATCTAAAGTAGCGAATAAGTTTAAGCGCAAATTGTGAATGCTAAAAAATTATCAAATTAAAGAGAAAGAATGCTTAGTTATTGACGCCTTAATCCACCAAGCACAAGTCCTTTGTGACTTTAAATTATTTTAATAGACTAAATCAGCAGCAAGGCTGAAAAATCACTTATGAAGCGACTTCCTATCTCTAGTAAATTTTATTCAATTAGAAAACATTCATAATTGAGAATCTACCTTTAATTATCTCTTCGTTAACTAATTAAAGGTGCATTTAGTATTTTAGAGGCTTCACCTTGCATTAATCAGAGAAAAATCCTCCAGCGGCTTCTAAAATTAAATCCGTAATTGCTTTAATTAGCTGCAGGCCAATTATTCATCACCAACTCTAAGTCTAATTAAGAAATTCGATTACTCAATTTTCACTTAGATGATTATAAGAAAATTCCTAAATTAACTAGCTGATCAATCTAATTGATTTAGAAAAATTCCCTGAACGATAAAATAAGCAATTCAAGAATGCCAAATTCGAATTTAAAACAAAATAAATTTTCAAATTCCTTGTGCTAGGTTTCATAAGTGTCTAACTAAGCATAAGTAATTTAGCCACTCATAGCAAGTAAAACAAAACCAAAATCAATTGTAAACAACTTGAATTACAAATTGAATCTTGGAAAGGAAAGATTCCTCAAATCGTCGAGCTTCCCTTCTCTCAATTAGCTGAAATTTTGGGCTGCTACTCCAACTGCTTGATTGGCCTTTGCTGGTTCAATTAGACATTTTACTTGCTTGAGTTCCACGCCCTTCTGCTCTGTTCTTCTCTATTTTTTTGACTCCCCTTTTCAGCTGTTGGTCACCTCTATTTATGGAATAATAATAACCTCTAAGAATTCAAAACAAAATTTGATCTTATCCCCCTTGATCCTAGCTGAACCCATCGCATAAAAATAGCTCCAGCCTACTAGAGTTTTACTTTAATTAAACTTCTCAAGGCTGATTTGATTCCCTTGATTCGATTAGAGTCGGCCACCACTAGCAAGAAGGAAATTTGGAGAGTTAATAATAATTCCCTTACCGACCGGTTGTACATTCGGCCTGCTGCTCTTCTATTGGACTGAATTTTCTTCTTTTGTTCCAATGTCAATTTAATTTCTTCAAAACCAGCATATGGTCATCCTCATCCAACAACTTTATTCATGCAAATTAAATTTTAAATTGAGCCCATATGGACATCCAAATGTCCCTGACCTGCGCATGGCTTAAAATTTAACATTAAATTATTGAATTGGAGCAAAAATACATTATTACGGCATGGGATGTACTTGATGTAATTTAGACTAAATTAAAATTCAATTGCTCAAAGATTAATCAATAATTTAAATAATTTAGTTGAATAAATCAAGCTGAAAATTTAACTTAACAGAGGAGATGGTGCAGACTCATCTCGCTAGTGGATCACCCTATCTTGAGTTATATGTATAATTTTTATCGCCAAATGAAGCATTTCTGACTTTAACATATACTACTATTCAAGAGGAATACACGGCCCCTATCTAACACTCTATTTGTGGGAGACAAAACACAGAAGAACTAATGTTTGGTGGAAGTATGGAATACGCAACTCTTGCATGATACTCTATTAGTGGATGGGACATGCACATCGGTGGTCGATGTTCTATGCTGGGAATACTTATTGGGGAATGACATCAACTTCTAGTGGTTGGCAATCCACATCTGATTGGGGACGTTACGTAACATCCATAAGAAGGGATGATGTACTCCTTACGACGTCTACCGGCGAGGGGACCTCTTACGTTAAAGATGATGGTGGGTTGGATGATGAGTCCGATGTGGATCCACCTTGAGAGCCCGACCCCGATGGTACAGAAGTTACATTATTTTCTAAACTGAAGCCTATTCCAACTAAACCTGAAGATGTTGTAGGGGGTTCAGATGAAGAAGAAGAAGATTCGCAATTCAGGGCGTACTCGTCTCCAGCCCACATGCATAATATTGATCTATTTGTAGATATGCATTAGAGTTTCCAGATCTACCACACAGAAGGCATGACCGTACAAGTTCGTCATTGGATTCGAGTGAATTGAAAGTTGGTAAGGAGTTTTCCAGTAAGGATAGTTTTCTTGGTGCATTGAAACAACATAGCATCGTAAACGAGGTTAACTACAACATGGTTAAATCCAAATCTGAGAAGTTCGAGGCCAAGTGTACAGTGCAAGACGGTACATGTTCACCGAAAATTATGGCTTTGGTTAGGAAAAAGAGAAGCTTGTGGGAGATAAAAAAGTATAAAGGTCCTGTTAGAGTATGCCAAAGATCAATCATGAGATGGTTGTAATAACATACTTGATTTATCATGTTTATTAATATAAGGCGTTACCATTATTATTTCAGTTTCTTTTCTGTGTGTATAAATAAATTGTTTTATAATAATATCCTGAGAATAATATGATTATTCTTAAAAGATCCTTAGTCAAATATTATTGTTAGATAGGACAAAGATAATGCATTAAGACTAACATGTAGTTGATTGATGATAAAGAGTTGTCATTGATGTGGAATGTCAGAATCGATGCATGAATATGTGTGTTAGAGAACAACATATTGGACTGACCCATTATGAGTATGTTTCTTGGATTATTATGTAATTGTCACGATATTACTCATAGTGATTAATATGTATATGATCCTCAGACTTGAGATCATCATAATCCTAACATCGTGAGTAGTATATTTTGATACAGTAAAACGTATACCGTAACTGGTTGTTCTATAAAGGCTGATGTTGGATTTACCACAATCGATGTAGAAGGATATCGTTAGTCGATATAGAATAAGTCCCTCCTACATAATGGGAGTAATATCTTAGGCCACTTGATTAAGTGAGACTAGAAATGCATGGCCATGCTCAAATAAGTTGATATGAGATGTCATACTTATTTGTATATCGTAGTCTGCTTAAGATATCAAGGAACATGGAATGGACTATGCAAGTGTGACTATTCCATGACTTGTGTCCAATCTAGAGATAAAGGACTTAAGGATTATTCCATAAAAGGTTAATCATAAAAAGGTTATGTCGAATCATGATCTCTTGTGACTTAGGTAGCAATGATGCATTGCTAGATGCCACTCATTGTTTGTAACATTGGAATCGTTCTAGTATTACTGCTAACGTTACAGGAACCTACAGGGTCACACCCTATAGTTGAAATGAACGGAATAAACCATAGTTGGTATTGTTTTTGGGTGTCGCTTGAATTAAATTAATTATAGAATTAATTTAATTCGGTAATCAAATTTCCAACACATTATGTACAAGGTTGTTGTACGCATAATGAGGACATGAATTTGGTTAGCATATCAATTCAAATAAATATATGGTTTACCGGAATTATATTATAATTAATGTAATTATAATTTTCGGTTTAAAATATTATTATATTTATTTAATTCCTAAAAACCCTAAAATTAAAATATATATAAGAATCCTGCTTTTCTTTGTTTGGGTCTAGCAGCCGTCAAAGAAAAATCACTTTCAAAACTGTTTTGGGGATTTCTTCCGTTCGTAGTCAACTGGGTGGATTACGTAGAGTCGTGGTCTCGATAGATTGCGGCTTGGTTCAACTGTAGATCAGACTACTCGTTGTTGAGACGTTGCTGTCTACTCAGAATAAACATTCGGTAATTTTGTAACCTTTATCACCCTGATTTGTTCCTTACACATTGATCCTTGGTTAGGATTGCCAGATTTTATTTTTTTTCGCTGCGTCATAGGGGTGGCGGCGATCCAACAGTGGTATTAGAGCCACTTGTGTGACACAGACTCGGGTTTAAATAATTGCGTGATGCAATTGTATGAGATGCATGCTTTAATTTTATTAAATTTTTGACTGTTTAAATCGTTTAAGAGTAACCTGATAATCGTTCCTTTGGACAATGGATTAAATGTTAATCATGGTGTTATGGCCTAATCGGTTTTATGTTATTACTGTTAAGTGTTAATAGGTCTATAATGGTGCGACGGTGGTGTTGACAGTTTCCAGTAAGAGTTAACTGGTTAGTGGAACAAGGGTTGTTCTGGCATGAAACCTCAGGGATTAAAATCCCAAAAACACGATTCTGTTGATAACAGTTATCAAATCATGAGGTTTCATTTTGAATGGGGTATGCAGTTCGTACCGCGGGGGCTCGGCCCACTCCCTCCACCGCCTCAGCCCCCATCTTCTTAAAGTACGTTTTTTTTAACAAATAAAACTTGGTGGGCCATAAAAGTTGAAAGGATATGTTTTAATTCACCTTAACAAAAAGTGTTTAATTATGTATGCTATTTTGACATGCACGGTGTTTGAAATGCATAGTTATAGCCCGACAGCCCATTTGATAAAAGGTTGTAATTTTATAAATACGGCCTGCATGTCGTGCCTTACTACAATTCTCTTGTATTTCTCTTCTCATCTTACTCCCTCGTATGTAAATGAGTTTCTACATATTGTAATTTGCAAGAGTTACTATAGGCTGGCTGAGAAGGAAGATGGGCCAACTAGTGTGGACTGATAGTTTGAGAAACGACTTACACCTTTAGGTTTCCTTTTGGTTCTCCCATTGGCTTGGGTTGCACCACCTTAGTTTATGGGCTATAACTATTGCATTTGTTTATTGCTTAATTCATGTATGAGATGCTATGGATGTCTAAAGTATGCCAAATTTTAAACATATTAAAATTTGATAATAATGAACCACATTAATTAATGAGATCAATTAAATGGCTAAATGGACTATAGTAAACCATAATTGGTGAAATGGAACGATCTTAATAAAATCCCTCTATTAAAACATTAAGTCAACATAGCCTTTCAATTTTGCCCTCGTTAAGGCCTCGATCAATACTGTGTAGGTTCTGCTAAAGCGAAGTACTAGTATTTATCTTGGTTAAACGTGAAGAATAAACAAGTGATATTTGCTGGTTAAAATTGGTTAATGACTTAACTAGGTTATTCTAATAGGATTAGAAACCTAGAGGCAAGTTATTTGGATAAATCATAAGATGATTAGAACAAGAAATGTTCGCCAAACTTTAGGAGTTACATATGATGTAATTAGCAAGTGTTGCTTACCTAGATAACCATAATCTTGAGAGTAAAGCCAAAGCTGACTTAAGAGGAGGTGAAATATGGATCCTTAACCCACTTGAAATACTTTTCGAGAAAGTCTTTTCGAAACTAATCTATGAGGGTATTACTTTTGTAATAAAATATTGGGAACATCATTTAATTAAGTCCTTTTAATGATTGATATAAATTTGATAAATTTTCACATGCATAATTTTATTGTTGTAGATATATTATGGCTGCAAACACTAATACACTCTCATTGTGGTCGGTCCTTGAGAAGGACAAGTTGAATGGTTTAAATTTTCTTGACTGGTTCCGTAACTTGAGGATTGTCCTTAAACAAGAACAGAAATTATATGTCATTCAACAACTAGTTCCTAACGAACCACCCACTAATGCCTCGAGGGCTAATAGAGATACTTACAAGAAGCATCTCGATGACATGGTAGGCGCTGGATGTCTTATGCTTGCCACTATGAATCCTGAGCTTCAGAAGCAACATGAGGACATGGTTGCTTATGAAATGATTGAGCACTTGAAAGAACTTTATCAGAGGCAAGCACGGCAAGAGAGGTTCGATATCTCTAAGGTCCTATTCCAATGTAAGCTGGCTGAAGGAAGCCCAGTAGGACCTCATGTCCTTAAGATGATTGGCTATATTGAAAGCCTGTCTAAGCTTGGGTTTCCATTGAGCCAAGAGCTGGCCACTGATGTTATTCTGCAATCATTGCTGGATAGCTATAGCCAGTTTTTCCTCAATTTCAATATGAATGAAATTGATAAGACTTTGCCATAGTTGCTCAGTATGTTACGAACTGCTGAAGGCAACATGAAAAAGGTTGGACCCAAGCAAATATATTGATGGTCCGTAATAGTAAGGGCAAGGGAAAGGCCAAAGTTTAGACAAAGCCCAAGGGCAAAGGTAGGCCCAAGCCTAGAAAAGTAAAGGCTGCATTGAAACCTAAAAGAGGGGTCGCTACGGAAGGAAATTGTTTTCATTGTGGTGTGACTGGACATTGGAAGCGGAACTGCCCTATCTATCTTAAGGAAGTCAAAAAGGCCAAAATAAGCGGAACGTCTGCTTTAGTTATTTGTGTTATTGATATTAATTTATAAACTACTACTTCATGGGTATTAGATACTGGTTGCGGTTCTCACATTTGTACTTATGTACAGGGACTGCAAAGGAGTAGGACTTTGGCTAGAGGAGATGTGGACCTACGAGTTGGAAATGGAGCAAAAGTTGCTGCATTAGCTGTGGGAACATATAATTTATCTTTTCCTAGTGGACTTGGTTTATGTTTAGAGGATTGTTATTATGTGCCCAGTTTGACTAAAAACATTATTTCAATTTCTTGTTTAGACAAAATTGGTTTTGAGATAATTATTAATAATAATTGTTGTTCCTTTTATCTCAATAATATTTTCTATGGTTCGGCACAATTGATTAATGGCCTCTATATTTTAGATTAAATGAAGATCAAAAATAAATGACTCAAATCAAACTTATCTATGGCATTGTCGTTTGGGCCACATAAGTGAGGAACGCATATCCAAGCTCCATAAAGATGGTCACTTGGATCCATTTGTTTTTGAACAATTTGAAGTTTGTGAATCTTGCTTATTGGGAAAAATGACTAAATCTCCTTTTACTGGTACAAGTGAATGAGCTAGTGATTTATTGGGCCTAATACATTCTAATGTATGTGGGCCAATAAATATACAGGCTAGAGGAGGATTTCACTACTTCATCACTTTCACTGATGATTTCAGTAGATATGGGTATTCTATCTCATGCGCCATAAGTCTGAATCCCTTGAAAAGTTCAAGGAATTCAAAAATGAAATACAAAATCAACTAGGAAAAACTATCAAGACACTTCGATCTGATCGAGGTGGGGTAGTATATGAGCTTAGAGTTTGATGATCTTTTGAAGCAATGTGGGATTGTCTCACAACTTACTCCTCTTGGTACTCCTCAATGGAATAGAGTTTTTGAAAGAAGAAATCGAACTTTGTTAGACATGATTCGATCCATGATGAGTCATGCTGATCTACCGAATTCTTTTAGGGACATGCACTTGAGACAGCTACTTTCACACTAAATCATGTTCCATCTAAATCGGTTCAAAAGACACCATATGAGATGTGGACTGGGAAACGTCCCAGTATGTCTTTTATGAAAATTTGGGGTTGCGAAGCTTATGTTAAACGTCAGACGTCTACTAAGCTTAAACCCAAATCTAAAAAAATGTGTTTTTGTGGGGTATCCAAAAGAAACCAAAAGATATTATTTCTTTAATCCCACTGAGAACATAATACTTGTTGCTCTGACTGGTGTCTTCCTAGAGAGAGAATTTGTTTCTAGAAAAGGAAGTGGGAAAAAGATTGAACTTGATGAAGTTCGAGAATCGCAAAATACCACTGAACCAGAGATAGAACAACAGCAAGATCCACAAGGGATTGAGGAATAAGTAATTGCTATAGAAACACAACCACCGCGTAGATCTTTAAGAGAATGCCAAGCACCTGAGAGATATGGATTTCTCGTTACAACGCATGGTGACATTCTACTGATAGATCAAGATGAGCCTAGGACTTATCAAGAAGCGGTAACTAGCCCAGACTTTGAGAAATGGCTTGAAGCCATGAGATCTGAGATGGATTCCATGTATGAAAACCAAGTATGGACTTTAGTTGACCCACCAGAAGGGGTTAAGCCCATAGGGTGCAAGTGGGTTTTCAAAAAGAAAACCAACATGGATGGTAATGTACAAACATACAAGGGGCTATTAGTCACTAAAGGTTTTCGCCAAGTTCATGGTGTTGACTATGATGAAACCTTTTCTCTATAGCTATGTTTAAATCCATCAGGATCTTGCTCGTTATAGCTGCATTTCGTGACTATGAAATCTGGCAGATGGACGTCAAAACAGCTTTCCTTAACGGGAAACTTGAAGAGGATGTGTACATGACACAACCTGAAGGTTTTGTTAATCCAAAGGATGTTGGAAAGGTATGTAAACTACAAAGATCCATTTATGGATTAAAGCAAGCTTCTCGAAGTTGGAATCTTCGTTTTAATGATGCAATCAAAGAGTTTTGTTTTATCAAAAATGAAGATGAGCCATGTGTTTACAAGAAAGTTAGTGGGAGCACGATAACATTCTTGGTACTGTATCTGGATGACATACTTATCATAGGAAATGACATACCTACCTTGCAGTCTATTAAGACTTGGTTAGGAAGTTGTTTTTCTATGAAAGACTTGGGCGAAGCCACTTACATCTTAGGAGTAAAGATCTATAGAGATAGATCAAGACGATTACTAGGTCTAAGCCAAAGTGCATACATGACAAAGTACTGAAAAGGTTCAGTATGGAAGAATCTAAGAGAGGATTCCTACCTATGTGACATGGTATTTCACTCTCTAAGGAAATGTGTCCTTCAACTCCATCAGAGAGAGAACGCATGAGTAAAATTCCATATGCTTCCGCTATTAAATCTATCATGTATGCCATGTTATGTACCCGTCTAGATGTCTCATATGCCTTAAGCATGACGAGCAGATACCAAGTAGATCCTGGTGAATGTCACTAGAGCTCAGTCAAGAATATCCTTAAGTACTTGAGCAGAACTAAGGATACTTTCCTAATATATGGAGGTGAGGAAGAGTTAAGTGTAAAAGGTTACACTGATGCCATCTTCCAAATCGATAAGGACGATTCTTGATCACAATTAGGTTTTGTGTTTTGCCTTAATGGTGGTGCTGTGAGCTAGAAGAGTTCAAAGCAAAGTACAGTAGCTGATTCTACAATAGAGGGCGAGTATATTGCAGCAAGTGAGGCAGCAAAAGAAGCGGTTTGGATCAAAAAGTTCATTACTGAACTAGGGGTTGTGCCTAGCATATCAGATGCTATAGAACTCTGATGTGATAACAATGGAGCCATTGCACAAGCTAAAGAACCTAGATCTCACCAGCGATCCAAACATATACTTAGGCACTACCATCTTATTCGAGAGATTATCGATCGAGGGGATGTAGAGATATGCAGAGTACCTACAGATGATAACATTGTTGATCCCTTGACAAGCCTCTAACACAGCAGAAGCATGATCGTCACACTAAGTCACTTGGTATTAGATATATAAGTGATTGGTCTTAGTGCTAGTGGGAGATTGTTAGAGTATGCCCAAAGATTAATCATGAGATGGTTGTAATAACATACTTGATTTATCATGTTTATTAATATAAGGCGTTACCATTATTATTTCAGTTTCTTTTCTGTGTGTATAAATAAATTATTTTATAATAATGTCCTGAGAATAATATGATTATTCTTAAAAGATACTTAGTCAAGTATTATTGTTGGATAGGACAACGATAATGCATTAAGACTAACATGTAGTTGATTGATGATAAAGAGTTTTCATTGATGTGGAATGTCAGAATCGATGCATGAATATGTGTGTTAGAGAACAACATATTGGACTGACCCATTATGAGTATGTTTCTTGGATTATTATGTAATTGTCACGACATTACTCATAGTGATTAATATGTATATGATCCTCAGACTTGAGATCATCATAATCCCAACATCGTGAGTAGTATATTTTGATACAGTCAAACATACACCGTAACTGGTTGTTCTATAAAGGCTGATGTTGGATATACCACAATCGATGTAGAGGGATATCGTTGGTCGATATAGAATAAGTCCCTCCTACATAATGGGAGTAATATCTTAGGCCACTTGATTAAATGAGACTAGAAATGCATGGCCATGCTCAAATAAGTTGATATGAGATGTCATACTTATTTGTATATCGTAGTCTGCTTAAGATATCAAGGAATATGGAATGGACTATGCAAGTGTGACTATTCCATGACTTGTGTTCAATCTAGAGATAAAGGACTTAAGGATTATTCCATAAAAGGTTAATCATAAAAAGGTTATGTCGAATCATGATCTCTTGTGACTTAGGTAGCAATGATGCATTGCTAGATGCCACTCATTGTTTGTACCATTGGAATCGTTCCAGTATTATTGCTAACGTTACAGGAACCTACAGGGTCACACCCTATATTTGAAATGAACGGAATAAACCATAGTTGGTATTGTTTTTGGGTGTCGCTTGAATTAAATTAATTATAGAATTAATTTAATTCGGTAATCAAATTTCCAACACATTATGTACAAGGTTGTTGTACGCATAATGAGGACATGAATTTGGTTAGCATATAAATTCAAATAAATATATGGTTTACCGAAATTATATTATAATTAATGTAATTATAATTTTCAGTTTAAAATATTATTATATTTATTTAATTCCTAAAAACCCTAAAATTAAAAGATATATAATAATCCTGCTTTTCTTTGTTTGGGTCTAGCAGCCATCAAAGAAAAATCACTTTCAAAATTGTTTTGGGGATTTCTTCCGTTCGTAGTCAACTGGGTGGATTACGTAGAGGTCGAGGTATCGATAGATTGCGGCTTGGTTCGACTGTAGATCAGACTACTCGTTGTTGAGACGTTGCTGTCTACTCAGATAAATATTTTGGTAATTTCGTAGCCTTTATCACCCCGATTCGTTCCTCACACATGGATCCTTGGTTAGGATTGCCAGATTTTATTTTTTTTGCTACGTCATAGAGGTGCTGGCGATCCAACAGGTCCACATACCTGTGTTGCTGGTACAGTATCACTGGGTGTTTAGGGTTTTTGGATAATATTGTTATTACTTAATGTTACACTATTTAACGTACTTCGTTGATAGGTGTTTTAAAGGATCATCCCAAGATGGATTCAGGTATGATAGCTAGCTTAATACTATCGATAGTGAAGGTGGATCCTTGGACTTCTGTGTCGGTCTTAATTGTCAATATTCGTAGCCAATTGAGGTACACGCCCTCTTACCACAAGTCTTGGATAGCTAAGCAGAAGGCGTTGAAAAGATGCATAGTGGGTGGGATGCTTCATATAATGAGGTGTGACAGTGGTGTCAAGTGCTAGAGAGGTACGTCCGAGGTTGCATAACAGGCTTTGAAATAGGCCCTACGTACTACAACGACCGGTTGCTCTGTGGATGTCAAGTGTTCAAGCGTCTGTTCTGGAGCTTTAAGCAATGCCAAGACGCATTTGTGTACTGCAAGCCATTAGTTCAAATTGACCTTACCTTTATGTATGGTAGATATACCCATCGACTATTGCTGGCTGTGGCACAGGATGGCGATGGGAGAATCCTTCCAATTACTTTTGCAATAACACCGGGGGAGTCAAGTGATGACTGAGATTTCTTTCTTTCTAAGTTAAGGAGGCATGACTGCCCCCAACCTGATATCTGCGTTATATTGGATTGGGGCACTGGAATACTAGCCACAATTGAGCGAC
Organism: Gossypium turneri; assembly: GCA_008044935.1. NCBI lineage: Eukaryota > Viridiplantae > Streptophyta > Magnoliopsida > Malvales > Malvaceae > Gossypium > Gossypium turneri. The sequence continues at coordinate 34,684,385 of CP032579.1, read as the reverse complement.
AGGGAAGCATATGGGATCGCACATACCATCCGTATTATCTAAGGCACGTTGCGTCCAAGTATTACAGGCAATATCGGTCTACCACTGAACGACGAAAAGTGACCAATATGGGTATTTAATATCTATTAATATAATTTAGTTTGTAATATTCAATTTATTCTGAATGGAAGAGTGGTATGTAATTTTCGTTATCAACTTATATTGGCAGGGTATGAGATCAATAAGGATCGTTTCCATGAGATGTTAGAGATTTTGGGTTCAGTTAATGAACAAGGCGCAAACTACCTCTGTAACATACCTTTCGAACAGTGGACACAAGCATACAACGGCGACCTACGATATGGTCATTTGCCGATAACCTCAGTTGTGAGAGAGACATATTTTCGTTTAGCGGCAATTTTTCCAAAGCAAGTAGCAAGTTATAAAGGTCAAATGCAGGGGAGGCCATGTATGGTGCCAGAAGGTATTACAAGAAATTAACAATGCGAAGGTGTGGGCCAACACCATGTACATAGTGTGTCACAATCGCGAAAACCTATGGTTTCATGTGGCAGAGTTTGACAAGCCGAACCAAGGTATTACCAGTAGGTAATATCGTGTACACCTAAGAAATACGACTTGCAACTGTCGGACGTTTGACGCACTTCATTATCAATTGCAGCTTGTCAAAATCTCCGTTTGGATCCCATGAGATATGTTGATGAAGTGTACAAAATAGAATACATGTACAATGTGTGGAGACTCATATTCTCGCCGATCCCAAATGAGGGAAAGTGACCGTCTGTATCACTTGCTCTGTTTAAGTTGTTACCGGTTAGAGAATTGCGTCGCAAACCAAAAGGTTAACCTTGCTCAAGTAGAATACGTAATAATATGGATATCCGGGAAAGAACGAACAAACAGAAGTTGTACAGATGGTGTAGGAACTAAGGCCATACAATTCAATCATGTCCAAATCGAAATAGTTGATAATTGCCGTAATGAAACTATGTTGCATTATTTCTATTGCCTTATTCAAAAGAACTTCCATTTTATTAAAAATATAAAAATAATTTACTATTAAAATATTAAAAAATTATTTTATTAAATGAAACAATATAAAAATTGTTTGTACAAATATATTAAAAAATTAATGTATGTGTCGGTCGGAATCAGTGCCACAACGCGCTGGATTTCTCAGTTCAGCTTCCAGCAGGGGTTGTGGTTCTTTGGTGGGGGTTGTGGTTGTGGGTGTTGGGAGGATGACCCACCTTGATAGAATAAAGAATGTTGAAGTGTTTGCATCACTCACGATGGAGGTGTTTGAATCCCATAAGGCGATGGGGATTGGTAATGAGATGAGCTCCTCGACTGTGCCTCGTACGATCCCTCCTGCGATGATGGCCTATATATCGTCAGTTGAGTCAGAGTCATCTGGAAGGAGATACACCGAGCCATGCATTACAACCTAGCATAGGACTGGAAAAAGGAAGCATATAAGGGTTAGGATACCTATAAGGGCTAGGATACGCACCTAGCATAATCTGAAGTGGCTATGGTGTGGGTTTCATCGGTTGAGGTGTTAGGCCTGGTGATTGTGTGGGTGCTGTTGATGTGCCCGTGCCGTCATCCCTTCTCTTTAGATTTAAAGGGTTCCGTCGTTCACTTTCGACACAAACTTGCCAAAGCCTCTTCTCTTCCGACAGCAAATATGGATTGCCATGGATCCTAAACCATGGCATTTAATCCGGCGCGCTCACTAAATCTAGAACGATGATTGGTTCGCGAATAGGTATATGATCATACTAATTTTCCCAAATTTCGATATATTCAGAGAAGAATACCGGCCAATTTGTATTCGATTACCGTAAGTCGATTTTGTGCTCATCATCGAGCACCTCAAGTGCCACAGGAATCGGTTGTCGGAATCTAAATTGCCGCAACAATCTATCCGTCTGGTGCATCTCAACAGTAGCATAGTTGACCAATGGGATATTAACATGCCAAATGTTCGGATTTTGAAAGAATTCGTCGGGAATTACTGCCCGAATTGTGCAATCCTCGTATGGTGTCCATTGAAACTATACGAACGTGATAAAATATTAGTTATATACATAATACTAAATACTAAATACTAAATATGAAACGATTATTTTATGTATATATATATATTATTTAATACTTACTTGCGCTTCCGACTGTTGGTCTAATAGAAGCCGTATATCTTCAAGAGCGGTAGGTATTCCAAGATAACTCACTAAATGATTTTACCTAATGAAATAAAATTTTAACATATAATTATATTTTAAATCTATGTAATAATTGTAAAATCTAATATAAAATTTACCTCGTTATGAGTGGGAATGCATATGGGTGGTTCACTCGATGACGTAAAAATGAAAAGCAAAACTGAGCTCATGATTGTAGTAGTGATAGACAACTTCTGATTTTGGCTTTATTTGATGGCGTCGCCTCGTACATCTCCCAGTACAATGTTGCCAACACGACAGACCCCCAAATAAATTTGCCAGCTGGTTTAAAATCAACGAGTTTCAATAGCCACCTCAGATGTATGAGGTTTCGTGACAATTCTGGCATTAGATAACCTCCATCATCTCAAAGATGTATGCCCGAGTATATCGTATTCTTTCTACTTCAGTCGAATCATTCCCCGGCACCGAGAATATGTCTCGTAACCAGCCCATCCTAATCCGACCTCCGTAAATATTATTTGGAATCGCACCTAAAAGATCATAGCATACGGCTCCCCAATCAGCAGATTGAACGGACCCGGTGAGTGCAGACTCATCAACCGGCAATCTCAATTATAACTGCATGTCCTCCAAAGCGATGGTACAGTCTCCGCATGGAAGATGAAATGTGTGCGTCTTGGGTCTCCACCTCTCTACTAACGCGCTGATGAGTTTTGGGTTCAACTTGCACCCCTGGCCTATAGTAGCCACCTGCCAAAAACCTATTTGTAATTTTCTATCAATGGTGATTGAGGACGAGACATATTACGAATATAACATTGTAACACCCGATCTACAGACTATTATAAAAAAATTATAAAATAAAAATTAATTAAAATTACATTAATGAAAAAAATAAATAATATTCAAAAATTAAAATTAACCCTTACAATTGTCATTTGTTCGACGGAGATATGTTTATGATCGAGACGAATTAATTCTCCGGTCATTCCTAACACGATCAAATGTTTTTGAAATTATAAAAAATACTAAATTAGAAAAAGCTTTAAAGGAAATAATTAATTAAAGAAAGCTTTGAGGAATTTAGGGAGAAATTTGAGAGCTTTTTTGCCAAATTAGGAAGAAATATTGTGTGAAAAAATAGGAAGGGTTTTATAGTTTTTTTTTGCCGTTGGACCCCCCAACAGTAAAAAAATTAAATGGCCATTGGGAAAAAAACAAAAAGCTAATCGCATCGCTGGGAGAGCAATTTTGCCATGTCAGCAAAACACTTCCACGTTAGCACGTTTTGTGCTGACATGGCAAAATCGCTCCCCCAGGGACGCGATTTACTAAAATTTCACCCAAAAACATTTCTACGTGGACGAGTTTTGCATATTTCGGCCCTTTTCGGTAAATAATGAAAATTTTGATCCATTTCCATAAAGCAAAATTAGACATGGGCCTTTATAGGTAAAATGGTCCATATTTTAATAGAAAAAAATATTATGATATATTTGTTCAAGTAAAACACCAGAATGATGATAAAAAGAAAAATAAAACTGAAAATGACACGAAAGTGTGGATGTCAGTGATTAAATGCTAAAAATACATATTTTATGTAATTTAATTGGTCAATTTATGATAATGCACCACTGATTTTTCCATGTTTATATTGAATTTTATACAGGGGTGCAATTTGGGGCTAAATAGAAGAAAAAGGAAACAATTGGGTTAGATTGAAAAAATGAGCAAAGAAGGCGGGCCAAAACAAAACATTTTCAAGATGTAATTAGCTGAAATTTTATTTTTACTTAGTGGAAGATTATGTAGGGATTTTGATATCATGAGAATATTTTGTTTCCTTGATTTTCTATGGCTAGTGGCCTTCAATTTGGCAAATTTGTTCAAAGCCACTAGTATAAATAGGGGGCTACTATGTTCATTTAATCATTAAGTTTTTCAACAAGCTTTCATCTTTTGAACACAATCTTTCTTTCCATCTTGCAAAATTTATTTGTTATCATTAGTTCTTAATATTTTCCCATTTATTAATTTCCAACCTGGGAAATATAACACTAGCAACCAAACCTTGCATCACCCACACCCTCCCACCTACATTTCTTTTTCATTTATCTAACCCTCTCCAAATATGTCCAACTCCAACATGCCCCAAACCTTAGTCAACTAAATCCATTTCAGCTTTAGGTTGGTGTTAGCCTCGTCAAGACCAGTGAGTTACGAACCCGAGCAATTCAATTCCTAATTTTTAGTATTTATTACTTCTCCGAATTAAGAGTATGACTTCATCAACTCACAAAGTCAAATCAACACTACGTCAAAAAAGACGTCGTTTGAGTTAGTGTGGTTAGACGTACAGTTGGAATTTCGAAAGGATCGATTGTCTAATCAGTTTTCCATGAACACATTGGCGTGCCAAGTGGGGATTGGTATTTAGTTCCGTCAAGGGAAGTAGTAATCGGATTTAAATGCCCCACGCGATTGAGGGCATTGGTTCGAGCTAGGCTATTCTAGAACGCAAAGCTGCTGGAGTTCTCAACCACGAACGTTTCGTAGGTTGTTCGATCGACAAGGGTTAGTTATTGGACGTTCTGTAACTAATTTACACAAGGAAAAGTTGGTGTACGAGGCGTCCTTGGTAGCTATAACTAGCTTATTGGAAAAGAGGAGTTCATCTAATTTCGAGGATCAGTTTAAAGGCGAGAAAAAACCCGTGCCTAAAGCTGAGCTAAGTTTAATTGATTTTTCTTCAGATTTACCTAATTGTTTTTATTATTTAATTATTTTTAGCATTTAATTTTTACGTTTTCTTTCCCTGTTTATTTCAAGTTTCAAATTTTATCCCCCCAAATTTCTTGGGCACGACAACTACATAGACATAAATATGGTCGAGAAAGAGAAAAAATTTTTAGTAAATCCAGTCTCTGAGGGATCAACCCTACTCCTTATACTGCTCAAGTTTGCAAATTAGGTGTAGGATTATATTGGTGGAATCGGCAACCATCAGTTTTGGCGCCGTTGCCGGGAACTGGCAACACTTATAATTGTTTAAATTGTCTTCATGACCGGATCTTCATCCGGAGATCTCAAATACGACCCAAAGATCGAGAAATCGGCACGAGCACGATGAAAAGAGACGGAAGCTCTTAAACGTGCAGGTAAAGCAGAAGTTGAGCTAGGACAAAGGATCTTAGAATCCAACGTCGAGAATTTGAGTGAAGTAATTCGTACAGAGGCAATTTAACGTGGGAAACAAGTCGAAGTGGTTGAACCTGAGACCGAACCACTTTTTGAAATGAAAGAAGTGAAAGGACAACCTCGGTGAACCAGAAAGGATGGCAAACTGAACCATTCGTCAACTAGCCGCTGCTCCCAACATGCAAACACCGTTATGAATCAACTATCCAACCAGAGAAACCCCGTTCGAGTTGAAATCAGGTCTGATTCACCTTTTGCCAACTTTTCGATGCTTGAAGAACGAAAATCCACAAACTCACTTGAGAGAATTCCACATGGTCTGCTCAAGCATGAAACCTCAGGGAGTAACCGAAGATAAAATTAAACTTCGGGCCTTTCCTTTTTCTTTAGTTGATACAGCAAGAGAATGGTTATTTTACTTACCCCCGGTTCTATTACAACATGGGATGACTTATCTCGTGTATTTCTTGATAGATTCTTTCTAACATCGCGAGCAGTTGAACTTAGGAGAGACATAGTGCGAATTCGCCAAATGGAGAGTGAATCGCTCTACGACTATTGGGAGAGGTAGAAAAAACTGTGTGCAAGTTGTCCTCAAGACGGTTTGATCGAGCAATCACTTCTTCAGTATTTCTACGAAGGTTTACTCCCTATGGAAATGAAGAGGATTGACGCTGCTAGTGGAGGGGCATTTGTAAATATGACTCCTCAAAGGGCAACTAATATCCACTATGGCAACAAATTTTCAACAATATCGATTGAATTCAGAACCCACAACACGGGTTAATGGGGTAAACGTTTCATCCTTAAAAGATAAATTGGATAAGCTTACTAATATTGTTCAATATATGCTTACAAAAAAAAGAATCTGACCCAACTGTGTGGAATTTGTACTACGTCTGAACATCCGACGGATTTGTGCCTAATCCTTAATGACAATTCAACCGCACATGTTGATGCTATCGGAGGTTTTCCGAGACCTCTGCAAAAACGCTATGATCCTTTCTTCAACACCTACAATCCCGGGTGGAAGGATCATTCCAACTTGAATTACGGAGCTAATCCCTGATATAATCTATCATATCAATTGAGACCTCCGTAACTGCCACCCAAGCTGAGCACATCTCTAGAAGCTATTGTGGAAAGGCTTACCGTCGATGCTACAAAATGCCAACAGATGACAGACGCATCAATACAAGAGTTAACTAATCAAGTTAATAAACTCTCGATGGTAGTTAATCGTTTGGAATCTCAAGGTAAATTACCTTCCCAGATAAAGCCAAATCCTCGACAGAATGCAAGTGCAAAACTCTTCGTAGCGAAAAAGTTCTAGAAATAGTTTTAGACAAAAGTCATGGGCAAGACAAGGAACAGAAAAAGAAGATCTCTGATCCAAAAGCCAGATCAAAATCAGAAATTCAGAAACCAGTTGTGATGCCACCTCCTTTTCCAGAGAGGCTAGCAAAGGATAAGAAAGAGAAGGAGGAAAAAGAAATCCTCAAAACATTCAGGAAGGTGAAGGTAAATATCCTTTTGCTCGACGCTATCAAACAAATCCCTCGTTATGCAAAATTTATCAAGGAATTGTGTACTAGCAAGAGGAGGTTAATAGGTAACGAAAGAGTAAATGTAGGAGAAAATGTCTCTGCAGTACTGCAAAAGAAAGTTTCGTCCAAATACAAGGACCAATGTATGTTTGCTATTTCCTGTGAGATAGGTAATGTAGGCATTAAGAAAGCCATGTGTGATTTAGGGGCTTCCAGTAATGTTATGCCTTATTTTATTTATAAGTTGATTAACGCGGGTTCTTTAAAATAGACAAGAGTAATAATCCAATTGGCGGACAGGTCAGTCGTCTATCCCGAGGGGTTGCTTGAAGACGTCCTTGTTAAAGTTAACGAATTAGTTTTCCCTACAGATTTCTACATTATTAATATGGAGGATGATAACTCAACGAAGTCATCTGACATTTTTCTTGGAAGGCTGTTTCTAAGTACCGCAAGTGCAAAAATTGATGTTCGGAGCGGAACACTGACAATGGAGTTTAATGGCAAAATCGTGAAATTCAATGTCTACGAAGCTATGTGTCATCCAAACTAACTATTAAATATTTCCAGTATCGATAGTATAGATTGTGTAACTCAATCTTATTCCAAATATCATGACTTTGATAAGTTAGAAACTGTCCTTTATAGAAGCATTGACATGGATGTTTTAAATTATCTCGAGGAATTAACAATTATAGAAGATCCGTTGTGAGAAATTGTCAAACACTTGGAGACGCAACCATTGTTGGCGAATCAAGGTAACCAATTTGAACTATTACCTTCCCAAACTAAAATGTTGCCCTCGGTTTTGCAGCCACCAACCTTGTAGCTTAAAGTTACCGGATCACCTTAAGTATGTCTTTTTGGGAGAAAAAGACACATTACCGGTGATAGTGTCAAACAAACTTACCAAAGATGAGGAGGAAAGTCTAGTTCGAGTTCTGAGAGGTTATAAGGAAGCTATTGGTCTGACATAAAAGGGCTAAGTCCATCCACTTGTATGCACAGAATTTCCATCGAAGATAACACGAAACCAAAGAGAGACGCTTAGAGGCGCCTTAATCCACCCATGATGGAGGTAGTAAAGAAGGAGATCCAAAAATTGTTAAATGCTAGAATGATATACACGATCTCTGACAATGATTGCGTTAGCCCGGTTCATGTCGTACCCAAGAAAACTGGCGTGACAGTGGTGAAAAACTCGTCAGGAAGAGCTGGTCCCTACCCAAGTCCTGAATGGACGGAGGGTTTGCATCAATTACAGGAAGTTGAATGTAACTACCCGAAAAGACCATTTTTCACTTCCCTTCATCGATCAAATGCTCGAGCGATTAGCTGGTAAGACCCATTATTGTTGTCTCAATGGGTATTCAGGATTTTTTTCAAATTTCAATGGCTCCTGAGGATCAAGACTAAACAACTTTCACATGCCCCTTAGGAACGTTTGCATTTAGACAAATGCCGTTTGGACTCTGTAATGCTCCGGCCACTTTTCAGAGATGCATGGTGAGCATATTCTTTGATTATGTCGAGAAAATCATTGAAGTCTTTATGGATGACTTCACGGTATACTGTAACTCTTTTAACGAATGTCTTGATAATCTTGCTAAGATATTACAAAGATGCCTAGAATTTAATCTTATTTTAAATTAAGAGAAATGCCACTTCATGGTTGACAAAGGATTAATTTTGGGTCATATAGTTTCCTTGGAAGGAATTGAGGTCGATAAGGCAAAACGGATATAATTAACTTGTTACCTTACCCCACATCCATGAGGGAAATTCATTCGTTTCTTGGCCATGCAGATTTTACAGACGATTCATGAAATGCTTCTCGAAAATCGCACAACTGTTTTGCAGTCTGTTACAAAAAGATAAAGAATTTGAATTTGACCAGACTTGTAAAAACACTTTTGACGTGCTGAAGCAGAAATTGGTCTCCGCTCTCACAGTTCAACCACCAAATTGGAACTTCCCGTTTGAAATCATATGTGACGCAAGTGACTGAAGTGTGGGAGCTGCTCTTGGCCAAAGAATAGGGAAAGAACCTCATGTTATCTACTATGCTTCGAAGACTTTGGATGTTGCCCAATGCAATAACACAACCATTGAGAAAGAATTATTAGCAATTTAGATCTCACCTGTTGGGAACTAAAGTGATTGTCTTTTCTAATCATGCAGCTTTGAAATATTTAATAGGGAAGAAGGAGGTAAAACCTCGACTGGTTAGGTGGATTATGCTCCTATAAGAGTTTGATTTTGAAATTCGGGATAAAAAGGGATGCAAAAACTTAGTAGCTGACCATCTGAGTCGATTACCGATTCAATATAGACATACACTGTTGAAAGACAACTTCCCAGATGAAAACCTATTTTCAACCAATGTGGTTCATCCTTGGAACGCAGACATAGTAAATTACCTCGTTACAGGTATTGTTCCTTCGAAATTACCAAGGTTTAAAAAAGATAAGATAAAAAAGGATGCTCGGTATTACATTTGGGACAATCCTTACCTTTGGAAGCATTGCTCCGATTAGGTAATTCGACGTTCTGTAGTAGAA